>JAMQGT020001384.1:0-144428 GCA_024447675.2 Pterophyllum scalare | reverse complement strand
GCAGACAAATGGCTGAAATTAGAGTTTAAAATGGAAACACTGATTCATAGGTTTAGCCCTGACCTGCCATATGCTTTACTACCATTTGTGGCTAATTTAATATTTAGGACAATATTTTCCCCCCGCTGTAGTATTCTTGTTTCTCTCCAGGAGATCCCTCTGCCGGCCGGGAGTTTGCCGGCTTCCAGCAAACCTGAGGGAGCTAGGCTCCCATTTTACTGACTCCTAATGAAGATTAATTAATGTGGAGGGCAGCCATTTATAAATGATAATTACTATTAAAAACATAAAGGGTCAGAAAGATGAATGTAGTATGAGACCGCACAGGTATGTCAGTACAAAATCATATGTTCCCCTACGACTGTTTTGTGTTATACGAGGTGGATTTTCTTCCTGCGGAGGGCAGCCCTGTGCCTTGTCATTACACCACAAATATATAGAGAAATCAATAGGAGGATATATCTGAGCTGTTTCATTGATATCACATTAAGTTCTTTTATATCATAGGAACTGATGACAACAACATCTTCAGTTTTTTCTCATGAAATGAACACGCTGGCGAGTTGTAGGGGGAGTTTACAGGTGTTCTGTCGAGCTTTAGAGGTTAACTGTATTATTTCACTCAGGGATAAGGATGACTTCAGAAAAGATATATGTACAGGCCAAGGAAGAATGCAGTAATTGTATATTAGTTTGCTTCTGTCAAAAAGTTGTCCATGTAACTGTTTTACTCTCCTGCCTCTTAAAAATTACGAATGGCCTCTCTTTCCCTTACATTAACATTACATTGGACTGTAATTACATATTTTCAGAATTTACAAGTGGGGAGGACACCACTTCACATTAGATGCTTACAAAGCAAACATAGGATGCCCGATAATCCAAAGAAAGACTGACAGTAAAATGGACTTTTACCTGAAGTGTAATTTTAAAGCAGCATAAGGTTTCAAAAGAAATACTGTTTGCATTGTAATGAACCCTGACCCAGTCCACTTATATCAACACACACTTACATGCACTAGGCTGGTGGACATCAGGATGTATCCATGATATAGATATGATCAATAGAGTCTTGCACTGCTTATTGATTTTTGCCATATGAGAGATTTGTTGTATAAGTAAGCTGTGCTTTTACAGCATGTGAAGTGATTGTTTGAGATAAAACTGAGATTAAATGTGTAAATGTCAATTTTTGTCTGTAATTGGATGTTATTGAATTGACTGGACACCATAATAGTTTGACTTCTGCACACACCAATTCTCAGTGAATTGTTGTCAGAAACCACAACAAATGTGTTGCTAAAGGTTTGTGATTGCCGAAGTAAAGTAAAAGTAAAGATTTTGTTTTAAAACTCTTGACCAGCTGAAGTGTCGTAGTCAAAGTAGTGGCTGGATGAGCTGTCACCCGAACAGCTAAACAGCTAATCAGCTTTGGCATGAAAGTACTTTACTTCTGACTTAATGTTGCCTCAAAATATGAACCGGTAGCTTTAACGCAGAATCACTGATCACTTACCAGCTTTCCAAAACCATAACCATGGCCTCGTCAACGTTTTTACCTGGAGGGAACAAAATGTTGAATGTGAGATGTAGTTTTCAGTGATTTATGACCACTGAAGAACCTGAAAAATATTATTTCATTAAATTTCCATTTTATTAAATTCCATTACATTTTGAACATTTTACTCCAACTCATTTTGTGCAGTCACTGAAATTTGCCCAGTGTAAAAGTACTAGCTCAGTTAACTATTTGCTAATAGATCAAGCTTAGAGCTAAACTTATAAATATTGGAGATCGTCTTGCCTGTACAGAAGTCTACCTAATTTTGCAATTGCTGCCCAGCTTTGCCATGCGAGCCCTAATTCAGAAGTCATGAAGGAATTGAAAAATGTAAAGATTTTCATATTCTGGAGAAGATGCTCTGGCCTGTAAATATTTCAGAGCTCACATGGATTTTCCTGTTCTTCTGTTGTTTGTTTTTGTGCAAATAAAGCAAATGGAAAAGCAAATATCTTTGTTTATTTTATATGGGTTTATATGGTATATTTTGACCATTTCCTCAACTCCATAAATAATACACAAAGTGCAAAAAACCTACAAGAAAAAGAAAATAAACCAGTGTATGAAAAGAGGTGGTGCATAGTGATTCATGTGTGATCCTGCATTTCAAGTCTTGCGTAAAGACCGACTTTTTTGCGTAACGTAATGCTCTCTTAAGCATTCTAAATGTCTGTGTGCTTGTGTGTCTGGACAATGTGTGTGAGTACTTGTCACCACTACCATCAACACCCTACAGACCAAGGAGTTAGAAGTTATTTTAATTTCTCATTTGGCAGAAGAAACCAAAACAGCAGGACCTGGATTCAGTTTCACAGTCAGGCAACCCCAGTCCATTCATCTGGATTTGCACAACTAGCCCATTCAAAGCCACAATATTCCTCTCCTGTTCTCCTACGTATGTTTTCCTACTGTACCATTTGTAACTGAGGCTTGCCACATGTTCGTTTTAGGAATGCTCCTTTTTAAGTGTATAAATACATTGATATTTTTTGCAAATTTCTTTTTGCTTGTGGAGTTTCTGTTAAATGCAATCAAAATTTCAATTGAACATATGCAAAATATTATCAGCAAATGTTGCACTAGTCCACTCGTGCAGTGACACACTCAGGAGCGTCGATATGCACACATGGCAAACCTCTCACTGGTCAGATTGTGGAGGGAAATGTTTTTCATTTTAGACTGTTTGAGAAAACAGGAACCATATTCCCCTCAATTCCCCTGACATCCTTATTCATTGTCTGCCGTATCTTTGATCACACGCAATTTTAAACAACGGCAATCTTTCCCACTGCACTGGAATTTACTGGATGTACTGAGATAGCAAGTGATTGTGAATTTTAGGCTCATTTTATGCTACTTCACTAACAAAGCATCGTTATTCCTAGTACTGTTTTGTACCACAGAACCTAATAATACTTAATGTGCTTTCAATATTTAAAGTTTTTTCTAATCATTAAATTTAAGTAGTTTAAATTCTTTATATATTAAAAACAGCATTTGAACTAATATACAATTAAATTTTCTTACATAAATATTTATGTACAAATTAATTATTATTGTTATTTTCAAATGTCTGATATTAAATGCAGCAAATTGTGTTTGGATGATGAAAATGTTTAAGTTGATGTAGTCATAGGTAAAATCATGGAGATTTATTTATAAATCCATATTTTAATTAGTCTGTTGGATAATTATGAACAAAGAAATAAATACACTACTTGATTGTTTGCATTCCCACTGCCTGGGAAAATAACTTTCCCTTTGAAAAAGAGTCCACTGTTTGTATTGCATTCTCAATTACCAGGCACGGCATTAAAACAATATTCAAACGGGATACCAAGGTCAGTACTGATTCCCACCATGCCCGTCTGAGATGGCACTTATAATGAGGATGTAGCACAGCTTTTTTTAAAGTAGTATATTTATAGTGTGTTTTGTCTCAACTTGTACTTATTTTTTCCCCTGTTGTCTCTTTTCATCTTTTTGTTATATTTTTCATGCGTCTTTTAGTTAAAAAAAAAAATTAAAATTAGAGCTGTGTTGAAATATTTCATGAGTATGTTCACCTGTTTGAAGGGAGGATTTCTTATAGATTGAGGCTTATTTCAGAATTTTAGTATCAAGGTTTTTGTACAGAAAATACTTTCCGAAAATGTTCACCTAAGCACCCTTGAAATCAACTGAAAGGAAAAATATCAACTTTCATTCTCTTATAATGTAAATATTAAGTCTAGGAGTAAAGAGACAGAGCAGCAGAAATGAAGAAGGAGCTGCAGCAGTTCAGACGGGGAAAGGACTGATTTTTGGGGTGGGGAATTTTCTTGCAGAGATCAGTTTTAAAAACTAGCCAGGGAAAATAAAGCTGTGAGAATAATAGGCTTCCTGTCAAAAGAGGCGAGAGAATTTCTGTCATTGCTCTTGCCGCCACCCTAAAGACCTCTCCTTGTGTTAAACCTGCTGGCATTTATTTGCCTTAGAATTACCTGCCAGCTCAATTTAGTAATAAACTGTGTCATAAGAAAGCAAACCATCCCCTTTGCCCTCTGCCCAATGATAACTGTGTGTGTGTTTGTGTGTGTGTGTGTGTGTGTGAGAGAGAGAGAGAGAGAGAGGGAGAGAGGATTGACAAAGAAAAAGAGAAAATGCAATTACTCTGTGGCCTTAATGCACATTATACTTTGTGTTTTATTCTGTGCTTTGATGCTATTAGTAATCTCTGTTTTTGTGTGTGTGTACATGTTATCCCATCAGCTGACTCTAGACTTCATGACCTCACTCATCCATCACCCTGCTGCCTTCCCCCTCATCCAACCCACACAGCTGACGGTGTCAGGAACAATTCCGACACCCGAAATTACCCACGTCGAAACAATGACCGTTCTATTTTTAAGTTCACCGCCTTGCCTTTTGTGTTGGCTGACACCACACACACACACACACACACACACACACACACACGCACACACACACATATCAGTAACAGCTCAGGGTGACTAGGTTAGGGATAGTCCTGGTTTTTCTTACCCTGCCACGTTGCTGTAGCTCTGTTGATTTGCCCAGCTTTGATGTATACTTTGTGGGCAATTAGTGAGAACTGGGTCAGCACAGGGCAAGAAAGCAAAACCCTGCTGTCCTTTTAGTGGGTGAGTGGGAAGGAGGTGCTGAGGAGGGGTTGAAGAGGTGATGAGAGTGTCGGAAGGTTAAAAGACTGTCAAATATTGGTTCCAGTTTACACGTGAGACATTTTCTTTTTGCTGCCTTAGGTTTAGGGGAAAAAGTACTGCTCAGAATGTTTTTTTTTTACACATCTATTTAAAATAGATGAAAAATATGTGACAATTTCTGAAGTTATCAACCTAATAGATAAAACTAATTAACTGTTATTGTAATTTACACTGATTATACCTATGGAGTTGCACTGACTTTCAACATGCTCATCTGGAGCTTTATGTTTATTGTGTTTGTAAAATAGGAAAAGGAAGTGCAGTTAAATAATTTAAAAAAATACATGAGACAAATTAAAGGAAATTAATTGATCCCTATTAGTCAAAGGTCTGTTCTTTTTACTTCAAAAGTACTATGTGAATTCTCTCCTCATTTTGGCTAAGCTATACATGCTGGCATCATCACTGTTAAGTAGCCGTCATCAACAATGTGAAGTGTAAATTAGAATTTAAACCTACAGAATAGTCACAAATTTGATAACTAATTGACAAGACTGACAGCAGTGTAATGCACATTTTGACAAAACTAAACTATTTTAAATTAAGATCTCTGTGAGAATCTAATAAATTATAATTTCACCTAAACATGACAAGTCCCATTTAAAACTTTAATGACGACCATACACAAAGGCAGGTCATTAGGCGACCATTTAGAGCATTGTATATACCATGTAGAGGTGATTTATGACCAGTGTGTGGATATGTCTGGGAGGCAAAGCAGCTACCTGTGTAGTTTACTACCAGTACAGTGTAGCATTGTGTGAAAACAAACTAAACAGTGCGATAGGAGCTGGAGAACAACAGCTTTAGCAGCAGGACATTGATTGGGATGTTGATGTCCCCACTGGCCTCTTGCCCTTCCTGCTGTGGCCCATAGCCAGTCCTCCACAGATACCCTGGGTCATTTCCTATGCATGTCAACGCACATAGATATACACTCTTCCCGTTGAGTGTTTACAGCCACACGCTGATTCCTATTAATCTGCTTCTCGTCGGAACAGTGAGCAGGGAGGGTCCTGAGGGTTTGTGCTGGACTGGGAGGCCACTGAAGGTGGGTAAAGCATTCACACACACAACCTGAAAGCCCTGTCTGACAGATTGCACCAGGCCTGGACTTCTTTTTACACTGAGCAGATGTGGTCTCCCACTTGTTTTCCTTAGTAATTATACCTCATTAAGTGAAAGCATGTGCCAATCAAACAGCTTAGAGTGAGAGCAGAGCCTGGGACAGGGTATAGAGAGGGAGAGAGGCAAGGAGACCTATACCAGGATCTTCAGGGGATTTTTTTTCTTTCGCTCTTTTTTAAAGCATGCTGTCGTTTTAGAGTCATTACTAGATTAAAGGCTACCCTTGCCTGTGTAGCAGCAGTTACAGAACTGGCATTATTATGTCTGTTGACTTTTTAGTGGTTACAAATTTTAAGATCAAGTTTAACACTTGTCATTGTTCAATTCAACTTTTCAAACTGAAAAGTTGAACAGTTCTCTGCATTGCGATTGGGGGAGAGAAGCAGGACAGTGGCGTATGATTTTATTTTTATTTTATGACTAAAAATTCCACCTTTATATACCAAATATGCCACAGTTTTGCACATTTAATGTCAATGTCTCCACTTCTAAGAACTTGTGAGAACATGAGTTGGAAACCACATCTCTCATCGGCACCGTCTGTAAAGCAACCTCCTTTGGAGATGCAAAGGTCAAGGGTTTAAATCCCCAGAGTGTGGCAAGTCATGCATGGGTTATGTTTTCAAGTGCTCACTGAGGTTAACAAATACTGATAGTTTAAAAGCTCAACCGCATTTCATAGTCACAGTATACATTTATGCTTTGCTTCTCTTGAAATGCCAATTTTTTAATATTAGTAATTAGTAACTTGGATTACTATTACCTCATTAAGCCCAAATGTTTGCTGCTTGATTAATAGCCAAACGTAACAAAAGATTTACCAAGTTAGAGATACAGGCATTTTTGTTGTACATATGCCAAAACAGCTGTTTTTTTTTTTGTTTTTTTTTTTTTTAATAGAATTACTCTGTGATGCCCATGTTGGCAAGGTAGGCTGATATTTGTTAACACATGTCAGCAGAGCTTGATGAACCAATATTGGTATAAAGTTCACCAATGGTATGGTGCAGTCAAAAAGACAAAAAAAAAATAAATAAAATGGAGGAATAAAGAGAGAAAATGCAACCCCCAAAGACATATAAGGAAGGCGATACCATTGTAACAAAACAGGAGATAAAACAAATAATAACAAAGAAATTAATAATAACTCCTTAACACAAATCTGACATCACGGCATACATAACTCACTGCTGAGCTACTCTTGGAGCCCTCTGGTGGTCATACAAAGCGTAATGCAGCTTTAAGTCTATCACACCTTTTACTCACACACTTTACATGAATCTAATTTGTTGGAAAAGCAAACTTTGAATCTGTTTCAGGTGAAAACTTGACAGTTACTACTTTAGCTCATCTTACAAATTGGATGGGTGGAATGTATTTTTTTTTAAACTTTTTGTGTCCTCCCATGCCTTTCAGGTATTGACAAAAACAACGGTCCTCACAACAAAAGGGCACTGGGAGAAAAGATACAAGTCTGTTCCAAAACATAAAAGACAGAAAAGAGCAAAAAAACCCAAAAAAAAACGAAGATATATGAAGTCTTCATGTCGATGAACTATCATTCATTTTCACTTTGAAGTCCTGTGAACCGTAGTGAAGTGTGATTGCATGTGACAGTCGCCGAGTCTGCCGGTTTATCATGATGGATACACCCTGCCACCACGGTGGTGCTGTACCACACATGTAATGCGCGTACACACACATAGACAGCTGGATGAATATAGAATGACACAGAAGTGGGATTATGTGGGTAGGTGTACACAGACACGAACTACAAACCCAGCTGTTACACTCATACATACTCACATATAGACACACACTAGTTAAGACCCTCTTTCTAATTGTGCATTTCTCTTTTTTCTAGTTTTTAAGATGTTATTTTACTGCCTTTGACTTTGTTTTTGGCTTCTTACGAGTTTAATTTAGATATATTTAAATATAATTCATTTCTGGGAACCTTATCTTTAATGTATGTTTTAATTTGGAAAAGAAAAAAATGATTAAATTATTACACTACCATGTAATGGCTGTAAGACAGAAGCAGATTGATAGTGACACAGTAGGTATGTGAAGCTCCTGCTGGTTTGTGAGGACACTAGATGATAAGGGGGGATGCATTACATTTATTTTGTTGCGCTATTTATTTATTTATTTAGAAAAAGTAACAGTCTCAGGAATAGAAAATGAATCATTAGTTAAAAATAATTCATGGGTTTTTAGAGCACATTATTTTTTCATATGCAGCTAATGTATCTTTAGTCACTTGTGTCCCTTATAAATACAAGGTCACAGATACAGTAATAATAAAGCACAAGATGCCGGCTATT
This sequence comes from Pterophyllum scalare, assembly GCA_024447675.2. NCBI lineage: Eukaryota > Metazoa > Chordata > Actinopteri > Cichliformes > Cichlidae > Pterophyllum > Pterophyllum scalare. The sequence continues at coordinate 136,188 of JAMQGT020001384.1, read as the reverse complement.
CACGTGCCTAAATAAGGGAAAGACGGTCTGTCTTTCTGTCTCACTCTTTCTGATTTCTTTCGCCAGACATCACTCACCTACACTTCGCAATCTTAACACGTGCCATTAACCTCGGCTCGGCTCACCTTAGTCGAGAAACAGCAGAGCAAACGCATCCCATAATGCTACCTGGAGCAACGTTTTTCCTATTTTGTACCCAAAAGCAAGTTGTTCAGACTTTGCATATTGCATCCATTTGTCATTGTTAGTCAAGGGCACTGCAACACGGACTTGTCAGTGGTTCAATTTGCGCGGAGTGTTCTGTTCAAATGCTGCTGTGCATGTGCAAGAGGTGTTTGTTTGTGGGTTCGAATGCATTTTTCAGGTGCTTTAAAATTTTGTTTTCATACCCATGAATATATGCATATGAAGAACTCGTGTGCTTACCAGCACAAGAACAGTAGACCAAAGGCCAATGTTTCATTGTTCTCTAGATAAAGGATACACTCTATAGAAAACCCCCCAAAACAAACAAATGAAAAACTAAACAAAAACATAATTGTATGTATTTGGTCTGTTAGGTTTGGCACACTTTCATAGAAAAGTGGGAAGCTGAGGCTCAGGTGGCGTTCACTTCCAAAGACTTGACTTTGATTCAGAGCTGGGTTGTACTTACCTAAGAATACAATTACTGATTGGAAGTCAGTGAGAGTGTCTCTGTTGGAGGTTGTATCTTGGAAGAGAGTGAGTGAGAGTGTGTATGTGTGTGTGTGTGTCTGTGTGTGTTATGCCTTTCCAGCTCCTCACTGCCATGTGACAATAGGTAGCTGGCAGTACATGCTTATAATGTGGTTTTCTGTTAATGTAGAACTCCTTCTGACTTGCAAAATTAAAAAGACCTCACATTAAAGGTGTCACCTATTTCTCCTTGCTCCAGACAGTTTGCATTATTTTGTACTACAGTGCAAAATAAACAGTACATGTAGTAAAATATGCAAATTATGTACGCTGATTGTTAAGTTATGGTGCAAATTTATGCATCCATTCTGTGCAAAATATCTGACATCTTCTATATTCTGGTATCCTCTGGAAGCAATTTAAATAGGAAAAAATATAACTTTATGAATGACTGCTTCTTAACTGTGAAATGATATTTGAGCTACTATTGATATTGATACATCAGAAAAGTTCAGATTACAGGAAAAAAAAAACTTAAATCCATATTTGATGTAACTACCCTTGTTTTTTGTGACCAGGACTTGCCATGTCTGCTAGGCTTATCAAAAAACAAACAAACAAAAAACAAAAACAACTGATCACTGAATGTAATCCTAATGGTATTTTAATACCAGGTGTAACTATAGCAGGAAATGCATTCATATTACTGTATCTGAATGTGCATGCATATAGTTTGAGAGTCTATACACTATGTGTGTATATACAATATATTTCAGTGTCAATAACTTCAAGAACATGAATATATGCAAGTGTATGTATGCACATTTGTGTCCATGAGTTGCCATTCTATAAACTTACTCAGTCTCCAACTGCTGTTTTTCAGGACTTCTGACCCCCCCCCCCAGTCAGTGGAAAACTGTGAAATTAAAAAGCACCTCGAAAGATTGACAGCAGGCTCACATACAATTTGACAAGAGGGTGCCCCAAAAAGGCCTGTTGGATACCTAAGTATTTTTTAATTAAACAGCTTTCTGCACTGGCTGCAGGCTTTCCCTCACGAGTTCAAAGACTCCTGCTTTGACCCATGTGTTAAAAGTTTGTATCAGTTTTCCATGGCTGTGTTTTTCTTGGCGCCCAAGACACGCAACTTGAAATTGTCTTGTTTAAAAGCTAGTTTGTTTACAGTTCACTCTCTTTCTCGTGCTCTCTGCACCACTCCCGCATTACATTTCCACATGTGTGCAGTGTGATCAGGTTCAGGGTGTAGTTACCAACTCCCACTGATCTTGCAGCAGGCTTCAAAATTTGTTTATATTGAAGAAAAATCTTCGCAAATCAAAAGGAGAGATCTGCCACGTGCCACGTTACTGTCTAATTTGCCATCACCCAGTTTATTTAAACATTAAAAAACAAGTAAAATGGAGCGGCCATTTTTCTGGAACTTCATCAATAACATTCGTCCATCTGATGTAAAATCAATATGACACACACTGACACAATACCAGAGCAATGGCAAGTGTGCCGTCATTTGTCATTGAGTAGTAATAAAGATATGTCACAATTGATTTTCACCCATTCTCTCTCTCTCTCTCTCTCTCTCTCTCTCCCTCCCTCTCTCTCCCTCCCTCTCCCCCCTCCCTCTCTCTGCCTCTCTCTCTCTCCCCCTCCCTCTCTCTTTCTCTCTCTCTCTCCCCCTCCCTCTCCCTCTCTCTCGCTTTCTCTCTCTCTCTCTCTCCCTCTCTCTTTGTCTCTCTCTCTCTCCCCCTCCCTCTCTCTTTCTCTCTCTCTCTCCCCTCCCTCTCTCTTTCTCTCTCTCCCTCTCCCTCTCTCTCTCTCTCTCCCTCTCCCCCTCTCTCTCTCTCTCTCTCTCTCTCTCTCTCTCTCTCTCCCCCTCCCTCTCTCTCTCTCTCTCTCTCCCTCCCTCTCTCTTTCTCTCTCTCTCTCTCGCTCTCACTCTCTTGCTCTCTCCCCCTCTCGCTCTCTCCCTCTCTCTCGCTCTCTCTCTCTCTCTTTTCCAGTAGCGGTAATAGAAAAAAAATAAATGAACGTTATTAGGACTAAATCCTGGCCAACCTTGCCAAATTCAATTAACACTGGAGCAAGGGGCTGTAATAATATGAAGACCTGTGTGTTGCGTTTCCAATGAGATGTCCTACCACAGATTTTTAAAAGAAAAGAGGAGGGATTCATGGATGGATGGATGGATGGGTCTCTTCTCTGGGAATAAAGATTTTGTTTTGGCCTCTGCTTCAATTTTTTTTAAACAAACTCCTGCTTTGTCTCCTGAATATATTTTAAGTGTAGTTGCTAGTGTATATTGCACTAGGTATAAAAATAATGAAAATCAGATTATTAAAACAGAATGACTGGCAACGAAGAATAAACTTCATGCAAATCATTGCTTATTGGTGTGCTTACAGACATCTGCTGGTGCTGCTGTTTTCCTTTGTAAATTTCATTCCTCTACTTTTTTTTTGTGGATCTGTGATGTAAGTGTGTGCGCACCACTCTGTGTCCGGTGTGTGTGTGTTTGTGTGTCAGTTTTGCCATCGCGTTTGTTGCCGCTGGGTTGTGTGTACCCAAGTTGCACTGGTGGAAGCGAGCAACATCTGTTTCGGGCTTGTTGTTCCTCTTGGCTGCTTTTCAATTGGATTTCCTCAAGCAGGGCCAAAAGCTGTCACCTCTGCCAGGCTCTGTTAGCGATCACCGCCGGCCCCTATATTAAGTAGGTGGTTCAGGGCTAAGCTAATAACTCTCCCTCCTCTCCTGAGCCATCAGACACCAGTACTGGTGTTGCTGCTGGCCTCCGTGTGTGCCTGTCTGTGTGTGAACACTGTCAGGTTTCCTCTGCAGCTATACACCCTCTGGAGGCAGGCTGGCTTGGGGGTCCCCTCCTCAATGTGACAGCCCAACTGACTGGATGTGTGTATGGGGAAAGAAATAGGGAATCCTAATAGCTCTTTTCAAAGAATAACTTATCCACTTTCCCTAATAATGTACAATAAGAAAGAAACAGGAAGAAAACTTTGGCACTTACCCAAATCAAATGTCAGCTTATTCCAGTTGTGCATCTTTGGATGCAGTTTTATCAGTAGTGGAATATTTTGCATGATGATTTGTTTTCACATGCAGCTGTACAGTAGGGGGGCCGTGGTTTCTGAATTTCCACCAATAATGAATACAAAGCTCACGTGGGCAATCTCGGGTTGAAGGATGTGATGCCACCCAAATTTTAAAAGCCTCCTTGGTTTTTTATTTTATTTTCCCACATCATACAGTCTTTTCCCCTTCATACCCTGAGCAGTTCTGGGTGCTACAAAGCATTTATTGGGCGGTGTTTACCTCAAACTGACAGAGTGGCAGGCTGCCCGTCTACCTGCCTGTCTGCCTGCCTTCACTTCAACTCGCCAGCGTCTCTGGCCAGCTGGAGCAGTTGTGTGGGGCTGGATTTGAACCGGGGGTCTGCAAAGTATCAAGTCCCTGTTTCACAGCTTTGACAGACACTTTGATTTGACATGCCATGAGCAGTTAAAGTGAAAGTTATGTATACATGTTAATTAAACTGTTTATGTGTGGAGGGGTCAGAGACATTAGCAAGTCCCAGCGCAGAAGTGTGAATTTCTTTTCTTTTCCTCCATCACAGTGTTTTAACCTCTTCTGTCTCTCATTTCCTTAATGATTACCAGGTGTGAGGGCAGAATTTTTCCTCCCCTTTTTTTGCCAAGTGGAGATGCAGATAGCTCTATTTGTGAAAAGTGTCTCTGTGTGTTTGAATTTAGGCACGGATATTTGACGTCGAGTCCAACTTGTTCAAATAGCTCTCGTTTTTGGCAGAGGGTGTCTCCGAAGCCTGGAATTCACTGAAAGGATGTGGAGGCGGTGGTCTTCAGTTGCTTAAGAAAAGCCTGTTGGTCTGATTGAAATATGTAATTTGTGAAAACTGTATCTATTTTCATTTGTGATGTTGGGTTAGACAGTGTAGACAAGATTAGTATAAATCATTTCTGACATTAAGCGATTGCATTGCCTAAAGCTCTCCTTTAAACTGTATGGAGCACGTGGTTTACAATTTCTCTAAAGCTAGTATCCAAGTGCTGGTAATTTGTGGAATAATGCTGTGCGTGTTTTTATTACTGAAATGGAAACTTTGACTAGAGGTTTTTCTTTTGTGCATCTCTATTGTCGAAAATAAAGAAGTCAGGAACAGCTGTTATGTATCTCATGTATTGACATAATAGACTTCTTTAATCACTGTAATCCGTGAAATCATAATATTTCATTCTGAATTATTTCATTGAGAAAAGTTGTAAAATTTTTCTCTGTAGTTCTTGAAAGGTGATCATTTATTGGCAACTATACAGTACTGTGCAAAAGTCTTAAATCTCTAATTTCTTAATAATTTGCTAGGAAAACAGGGAATGGGTGCAGAGATTAAATGAAACATGCGCAAACATACCTTTTATTACATTATTAACATTACCTTTTTCTTCAACAGACTCTGAAGTCTCTTAGGCAGCTTTCTTGTCAGTTCTTTAAATAGTCTTCAGGAATAGTTCTCCAGGCTTCTTGAAGGACACTAAAAGCTCTTCTTTGGAGCTTTTAATGAGCTCTTTAGTTTGTTTTGTTCTCTGTCAAGATGATCCCACACTACTTCAGTAATGTTGAGGTCCGTGCTCTGGGGAGGCCAATCCATGACTGATAGTGTTCATAATTTTGACAAGATCCCCAACACCACTGGCTGAAATGCAGCCCCAAACCATGACAGAGCTGCTTCCATGTTTTATAAATGGCTGCAGACACTCACTGTTGTACCTCTCCCCTGACCTCCTCTGTGCATATTGACGACGATTTGTACCAAAATTCAAATTTGAAGTCATCACTCCATGAGACCTGTTGCCACTGATTTTCAGTACGGTTCTTGTGTAATTTGGTATACCTTGGTCTTTTTCATGCCCGTCTGAAGAAGGGCATGGATCCATGCCCGTCTGAAGAAGGGCATGGATCCATGCCTGTCTGAAGAAGGGCATGGATGCCCGAAACGTTACTTAATTTTGAAGGTGTTTTTGTAATAAGTTATCTCCCAGGAGTGCTCCGGTGTGCGGACTGTCTTCATCTTCTTCTTCTTGTAACATTTAAGCTCCTTCTCATACAGTGGGGAGCACTGGATTGACAGAGACAATACATTCCAGCAAGAAAGAAAAAGCTACCCTGCCAGTCCCTCTCCCCTTGCCAAGACACTGCCCTTCCACCTTAATCATAGTTTTCATATCTGTACATTGAAAATTTGTTTCCCAAGGACAGTGTCATAAAACTGCTGTTTTTTGAGATTTTTACCTGCCAGCTCTCTGCTCCCTTACTCTACACAAGTGGGGAGGTTGATGGAAGTGTGAAATAGGGGTGCTGAAAGTAAGCGAGGGGAGAAATGTAGAGGTATTGTTCTCTGAGAATTTGTAATCATTTACATGGAAAGGTAAAGGGCCTAACACCGCAAATGTTTGTGTTGGTAGTGCTGCCATAAAATGTTGGAAACCAAAACAGATACCCTACAAATGAAAAGTTTATTTTTTTGGTTTTGTTTATTGTTAAAGGGCTTCCACTACAGTATGCTCACTGTCAAAGTGAGGACAGCTTATGTGCTGGGGAAACTTGGGGCTAATGCAGGGGATTTAAAAAGGTTTTTCTCAGTGTTCATATTCAAGTTTGGTGTGGAGGTTTGCGTGACTGCTGCACATGTGATTCTCAGTATTAAAGACAGGAAATACCTGCAGATGTGGAAATTGGAATTAACTATATACTAAAGTAATTTGTAAAATTTACCATATTGGATGTTAAAATTAGTTTTTGTAGAAATAGAAACAGCAGAAGATGTGTACACACTGTAAGTTTTGGCAGCCTTTAGTGGTCAGTGTGTGTAAATTATATTTTACATCATTTATATTTATAATGTTATGAATTTTCTTGTGTTTGTTTTGCTGAGCTATTGTTGTACTGTGCTGTAAAAAACACTATAGTTTAGGATACATCTACAAGTACATCCATCAGCAGTCTTATGTTCTGTAAAAATTATCATTGAGTTAAATATTGAGTTCCTACCTGCTCATTCACTTTGTCTTCTCATAAAATTAAGTGACTTTGAAGTATGTGAAAGGCCTCCAGTTACACCTGCATTCTGGCACCTGATTCAGTTAACTGAAAATTCAAATACTAATGAAAAAACAGCTTTTTTATCTAATAACACAAGAGTTGTCAATCTTAATTCAAGCAGATAGGCAATAAAGACCAAAGATCTGTAGCTTTTGACATTTGAGGGTGATAAGCTTAATTTAACATTTTCTCTAACAAAGTAGCCACTTAAACACTGGAATAAAGCTTGTATTACAAGTATAACCAGTGGTTAATGGATCATCTTAAATATTTAATGCACTTAGCTGGTGCTTTTATGAAGAGTGAATTGCAAGGACGACAGAGGTGAATTTCCAAAGGAGGTTGTCGACATCGACAAACAGCCAGTAGTAAACAATATCAGGGCTAGTCGCTTTAAATGGCTTGACTCAGAGTTCTTGAAAGTAAATCAATGTCTGACTTTGATTTGTTCTTTCTGCTTTCCAGACAAAGCTCTCAGTATCTCTGATAAGTAGGATTGCGCTTGCACATTTAAAACAAATGCACTTTCCTTCCTCGCACTGCAGCATGTGCATCTCTCTGGGGTGATAATGTTTTTGGTCAAACACAGTGTTTGTTAGCTTTAACTTTTTAAACATACAATTGTTCCATAATTAGGGAGATGCTAATTAATTTATGCTTCCCCGTTTGATGTACAGTATGGCAATACTTTGAAAGCAACTGTGTTCATTCTTTGCATAAATTTGTAGCATTTTCCACAGAGTTCAAAAGAAACGCCGCTGAGTTTAGAAAAGTACACTTGCCTTTAAATAATGCGCCCCATTTTCTTGTCTGTTTGTTTTTAGGGATGATATTAATGAATTAACATTTTAAACAATCCGTCATTACTGTTGTGCTTCCACTTATTTTTAACTCAATTAGATTTTAATAGATCATTTTTCCTAATGTGCACGCTATGTTCTCCCCACTTTGTTCACTGCACAACAAAAGATTAATTACAAATAAGAGGAATGATCAAAAACATGATAATCAAATTGCAACAATAAGTTGGGAATTGCAATTCTAATGCAGTACAATAGAGTATGTGTTGCAAATTAACCACCCACTGTCTGTTATTGTATGTGTATTGTGTTCGTGCTTATTTAACATGTGTGTGAAAAGAGTATGGAATTACACTGTTTACATACATGATAAACACTTTGCTTGTGCTTTTAAATAATTCTCAGTGGACATCATAGGTTGAGATTTAAATAAGACTACATTAAAGTCATGCTTTACCTTATAGTGACCTTATTACTATATGTTTATCAACCTGAAGTACAGTTGTATATAAATGATACTCTAACACCACTGCATTGATCAGGATGCCTCTGTTACACATTGCTAGAGATGTGCATTTAAAGTCAGTTTGTATCCTGTACAGAAAAAAATCATAAAAAAGCCATATGTCTTGAGCTTTTACAAAAGCCTTTTAGTAACTGAAACGAAATAATAAACTGACCACTTCATTAGGTACAACTAAGATTTAATTGTTTGTTAACACAAATTTCTAATCATCCTGTCACATGACAGCAGCTCAGTGCATTTAAGCATGTAGACATGGTCAAGTTGACCTGCTGAAGTTCAAACCGAGCAGTAGAATTGAGAAGAAAGATGATTTAAGTGACTTTGAACGTGGCATGATTGTTGGTGCCAGATAGGCTGGTCTGAGTATTTCAGAAACTGCTCATCTACTGGGATTTTCCAACACCACCATCTCAAGGGTTCATAGAGAATGGTCTAAAAAAGAGGAAATATCCAGTGAGCAGCATTGCTTTGGCTGAAAATACCTTGTTGATGCCAGGTCAGAGAAGAAAGGCCACACTGCTTTGAGCTTAAAGGAAGGCAACAGAAACTATATATATATAAATAACCATTTGTTAAAACCAAGGTATGCAGAAGAGTATCTCTGAACTCACAAAATGTCAAACCTTGAAACAGATTGGCTAAAGCAACAGAAAACCATACAAGGTGTCATGTCTGTCAGTTAAGAACAGGAAACTGCGGGTACAGTCCATATGGGCTCAGCAAAATTGGTCAACAGGAGAGTGGAAAAACATTGCCTGGTCCGAATCTCATTCAGATTGTAGGGTCAGAATTTACCATACACAACATGAAAGCCTGGATCCATACTTTCATATGGTGGTGTCTAATGGTGTGGGGGATATTTTCTTAGCACACTTTGGGTTCCCTTAGTGCCAGTTGAGCATTGTTTAGCCCAACTGAGTGTTGTTGCTGACCATGTCCATCCCTTTTAGGACCACATTGTACCTATTTTTTGGTGGCTGCTTCCAACAGGATAATGCACCCTGCCACAAAACTCAGATCATCTCAAACTGGTTTCTTGAACCTGACAATGAGTTCAGTATACTGAGATGGCCTCCACAGTCACCAGATCTCAATTCCAATTCTTTGGAATGTCGGAAAAATCTGCAGCAACTGTGTGATGCTATCATGTCAATTCCAACACCTTGTCAAATCTGTGCCACATAGAATTAAGACAGTTCTGAAGGAAAAGGGGGTCCAGGTGTACCTAATAATGTGCAACTGGTAAGTGCATAAACTCTGTTGGCTTACATTATTAATCACTTAAATACTGCAGAAAAAGGTCTAGGCTTACCATATAATAGTAGCATCTATAGTGGGTTTTTACCTTTGCAGCCCACAGTCTCTTTGAGCTAGATGGCTGACTATCAGCTAATGCTTAGAAATTGGAGCAGTGGTAATAACAGATGAAAAGATAAATTCACCGACACACTTGAAAAACAACACAGTCTCATCTTCACTGACTGATTTATTTCTTTAGCTTGAGGACAGCGCTTTGTAGAAGTTGCTTTTTTGCAGAATTCTATCATTGAACAGTTGAAACTGAATACTCCTACGACTTACTGAATGGAATCGGGTAGTTAAAGTATAGACTATAGGATGCAACATCAGCTCACTGTTATTAATCACAAACCTCACCAATTCCCTCATAGTCATATTGTGCTACTGAATTTTTGTTTTTGATTCTGTTTTGCATTAGTTTGTGGCTATCTTCACAAGCATCTGATAGTATGAAATGAAAATCTCAGTGTGCAATTCCGTGTTGTGACGACTGTCTTAGGAATGGCAGAGACCAGAAGAATTGTCAGTTGTAAGCAAATGGATGTCCTGAGGTGTCACCAGCCGGCGCGACAGACGGGGCAATTCAGTCCCCGGAGGACAATGTGGCCAGGTGAATTTGCAGTAGCTTGGCCTAGAGGTCATCATCGTCAGCGGCTGTCGCCCTGTCACTGTGAATGGGCTCCCAAATCATGTTGTCAATGGTGATGCATCGAGATCTTGCTCTGGCAAAAATTGGATGCTCCAAACTCAGCTTGATTGATGCATTGGGCAGGTTGTGCCTGCCTGTCTTCGGGATGTGTCCTTACCCTGGTTTAAAGATGAAGCAACAGAGACATACTTGCAAAGGTGAAAGCAGAGAGATGTACTTTTAAAAGTTTTTTTGTGCTAGCGGTTTTCTTATCAAAGAATCGACCGTATCTCTGAGCCTTGAAATTTATAGGATTTTAACTGTCTTTTCATTTTTCTCGGTACATCTTTTGTGGCACAGTTCAATCAGTGTTCTGAGAATGTTGTTCTCACTGTTTTCATTGAGGCATCAGGATTACATTATGGCTCGAAGGCGAATGCACAGCTTCTACATTCAGTGGATGCCACAATGAAACGGAATGAAAAATAGCTGTTTTTCTGTGACCAAAAGTGCAGCCTTTATGCATCCAAGGGCATGGCATTCTTGGGCCCTGGGTACTAGCAGTGGAGTGTTGTGAACATGAAATATCTTCTTTTATGTGCCATTTTTTTCATTATGCTCCCTCTGTCTCTTTCTTTCTCCGCTTTCCTCCAATGGTTTTCCTTGATGGTCTCGTCTGGCCTGGGTTACTCTCGTAATGTGTATGTGTGTGGCTGCGTACGTGGGACGTGTCTTTTAATGTACGTTAGTGTTAATATTGTCTTTATCTCCTCATTTCTCACTATTTGCGTAGATTTATGAGTTCAGATTTTCTGTTTCTTTATATATTGTATGTGTTCTCTGTGTGTGTGTTGTTAGTACCCAATCATATAAATGTGTTTCTGTGTCTGAGAACACAGTATGAATATAGACACTTGAGATTTTCTATTTCAATAAAACTGTGTGGAACCTTGAGTTGAAGCCTTTGATGGCTTAGTGCCGCCTGGAATGAGGAAGAAGTATTGCAGACGAAACAAATGCAAGCTGATCCTTATACAGAGGTGGCCCAGTTTGGAGAAGTTGTCCTACTTCTTTACTCATTACTTCTCACTAAAGTCTAATTCAGCTCTGTGTGACTAGAATAGACTTAAAGTCCACCTTACCTGTCTGTGTCGCTCCACTCATTAATTTTTTTTCTTATTTTATTTTTACAAAAATGTAAGAGAGAGAAGAATGGTAACAACTTTGTCCTCCTCTTCCTTCCTTCTCTCTTTCTCTCTTTCTTTGCGTTTACAGGGCCTGTTCATCTTTCTGATATATGGGGTGTACAACACAGAGGTAAGTCTGCATTGTGTCTCAAGGCTGTTGGAGTGAATGAGAGAAATGACAAGTTTCTGATGGGCTCCTTGCTTAAAAACAGCGTGGGTGGGGTGCGCCAGAGTGTGTATGTGTGTGCAAGCGTGTGTCTGTGGATGGGTAGAGGGATGGGAAAGGAGGGGTGGGGACATCGTTTCCATGCGAGCGTCCCACTGCCCTTCATGCTTGGACTAACTTATATGCATCTGAGTCCAACCATTTAACACTGACACGCTGCAGTTCTCAGCCACTCATTCCTCACCCACATTGGCTAATATTTCACTGCCTCTTTAAGTTTTTAAACTCACAGCCCTCCATTTAGCATCCTGACAAAGCTGCTGGCCAGGGCTTTGCAGGGCTCCAAGCAGTACCCATAATCGAACCAAAAAAAGGGAGGGGGGGGCAATATGTAACAAACAGTATGCAATGAAGGGGTGATAAAATGCAACCTTACTGCATTATTACCATTTACAAAACCATAGCTGTGTGGGGGTGGAGAATGGTTGAGTGTCTAGACAGAGAGATGTGATTTAATGGATGAGTCGCAAGTCACGAAAATCACTCTTGGTCGACTGTGGCTCTTAGTCTTGTAAATGAGGTTAACTTTAGATGTGCATCGGTGATGCTGCATTTAAACTTTTGGACATCTTCCATTCAAGATGTCCAAAAGGAAAATTTTTAAAAAAGGAACTACTTAAAATTCAAAAGTAGATTTTACCCAAATATTGGTGAAATATCAGTGAAAAAGAATGAAACAAACAAAGAAAACATGGTAAATCTGAATGCAGATGCAGTGTAGTAATGTAAATCTAAGAAATCATCTGTGGCTACAGTGAGCCACGGCTCACAATTCATTTATGATGAATACACATATGCTCTGTCTTTTCATTAACCTTTTCTTTGCCTGAATATACAAGGTCATTGGTCATTAGTCTGCCCTCTTTTACTGCTCTTTTCTATGTCTCTTTCTTAAACCTCATTTATTTCAGCTTTCTGACGTCATCACCTGGCCTCCTGACCATCAAAGAAGATATCTCGAGTTTTCTGTCCTTTTTCATTTTGTTTTCTACCTCCTTTCTTCTCAAGAGCATCGAGAGCTGTCCCTGAGTCATAGGCGACGTACCGACAATGCAGAGCCAGGGAGGGCCGACCTTTCACACTGTAAAATACATCGAGATTGCATTCTTGCTTAAGTGGCTTTTTCAGTGCTCGGAAATTCATTTTCTTACACCCGAGTTGTCCTTGACCCTGAGGTCTTCATAGTTTGTGAGCAGCTCCTCTTCATGTTTGATTTTCAAGAAGACCTAACTGTTGTAAAATTTTTGGAAAAAAAAAAAACCCAACAAAACAAAACAGAAAACGGAGTGCTCTTGTAATTATGTCATCTGTTCTGACTGACCTGCCATCACCTTTCTGGGGGGGGGGGTCTTTTTGTGCTCTGTCTCCCTGTTTTTCTTTTGTTTTCTATTCTTAACCTTTTTTCCAGATTGTTATGCTTGGCACCTTTGGCTTTGGGTTTCAGCCTTCATGACCCCTGAAAAAAATATTTGTTTAGTGGAAATTCACAGTTTTGGTTGAGTTTTTTTTGTTTCTTTTTTGAAAGGTTTCTGTGGGCAGGATCTACTATGTCCTGGCATTGTGATTCATTTTAAGCTCTGTTGGCAGGGATTTTAACTGACAGCTGGTATAGCACATGGGAGATATACAAAACACAAAGAGGATGAGGCATGTAAAAACTTTGCAAAGTTGCTGTTTGTTGTTAACATGTTAGAACAAATGAGTATAACCACCTCTGTGTGAGGAGATTTTGCTTTGATATTCTTAAGGTGTTGAATTAACTAGTGCCTGAGAGTCAGGACATGCTCCATTTATGAAGCTGGTTTCTAGGCTGAATAATTACAATTGTGTATGGTATGGAAGAGAGACTGCATCTGCTGCTATTACCCTCAAAATACATCGTTTTAATTGCTAATTACCTGACAGTAGCGTTCCATTATTCATTGCAATTAGCTTTTCCTTGGTGGTCACCTTGTAATCCCACGCTTTGATGACCTTTTATTTCCATCAGCTCCAAGGATGTCGGCAGGTGTTGTCGGGCAGACTGCTTTAATATGGTAATCGCTTAGCACCCATTTACATGGGAAACCATGCTTTGCATCCTTTGCATCATTTTGAAACCTTGAGTCTGTGCAAAACCCCTTAAACACATAACGATCATCTAAAACAATGCCCTTCCCCTCATTGTCAAATGATTAATTAAGTTGTGTCATGTAATTGCCTCAGCACACTGGCTGCTTTTGATATCAGTGAAATCCCCATGTCTTATTTTCCCCATTAAATACTGTTAAGATAGTGTCTGCACTGTGCTGAAGACCTTCTTAGTATCTTGTCAGAAATAATAGAAGGGTTTTTGAAACATGATGCTGGCGTTGTTGATTCTGCCTTGTCACAAGGCTTAGGCTCTCTTCATTATGTTGCCCTTCAAGTGGTACGTATGCAAAACATCTTCTGTATATACATGCTGTGTCTGAGACTGTGTGTATGTGTTCAGTGTGGTGTCATAATTTATAACACGGCGTGACTTAATGAAGCCATAAGCCATAATGCATATTCACTAACGTTGTGGGCCGGGCTGGGACGGGCTGTAGTGATGAGTGCCCAGCCACTACAAATTTACAGTTAGTGCTGACAGTGTGCACAAACACAAGTGCACGCACGCATACACATATACACACTCACCCTCAGAACTACCAGAGGATTTTGAAGAAGATAAGAAGGCGTAACTGAACTACTGACATAATGTTTTACTTACTTTTTAGTTAATTTTTAATTTAGTTGTTTATTAGTATTTTGTTCCTGAGTACAGATTATTAGTAAAAAATGTAAAAACATTTCAGTGTAAAATAAGAATGTTTCTTTGTAACTGAAAGAATAATACTGTGTAGAGTCAACGTATAAGAAGATTAAAAAAAAATTAGAATCAATCCTGATTATTTTCTTATCCAGTAATACTTATTTCACTGTTCTGAATGATTAGCAAAATTGAATTGAACCAAACTGTTGTAATATTTTTTTCTAAAGTGATATTTTTTAAAACAAAAATGTTCTTATTTTATTCAAATACATTTTTATCAGGATTTAAACAGTATTTTAATTAACCTTCTGAATGACTGAATTGTTGTCTCATGTGATATTCCTTACAGAGCAATACTTTGAAAGTGTAAATATCAAAGTAAAATGTACAAATATGCAATAAAATTTTATTTTTAAAATAGAGAAGTTAATTAGAAATCTTAAAAGATTATATAATCTTTAAATCTAAAAAAAAGTGTGTGTGTGTGTATGTATGTGTGTGTGTATATATATATATATATATATATATATATATATATATATATATATATATATATATATATATATATATAATACATCAACTTCTGTCTGGTATTTTATGTGTTAAATGAAGGTGTGCAGTACACTGTTTCATCTGAGTGTAAAAGTGTAATCTGTTCTGCTAGGGCAGTCCCTTCTCCTCCAATAGCTCCCATTTGTTGGTCCTGGCGCTCTGTGTTGACAGATGATAGCTTGAAGTCGTCTTCTTAGTTTGCCAGCTCTATGTGTCACTTTCAAGTCCCATTAGCCACTGGGACATGCTGGAACACACACTCACACACACACATACGCTATCCCAACCACTGCGTGTCAGTGTCTGCAAACTAACCCTCAAAATATGTTCCTTCCATTCCACATTTTATTCTCCCTTCTCCATTTCTACACTTTGCATACTCGCAGGTGTTTGCTGTGGAAGATATTTTGTTTTAATTCAGTGTGTGCTGCACTTATCTCTTTCACTCCCATTCTCTCTCTCTTTCTTTCAGGTTCGAAGCACGGTCAACAGGATCAAGGAGAGGAGAAAAGCGCTTAATTTTTCAGTATGTAATCTTCCATTTTCCTGTGAACGAGTATGTGTGCAGGTCTTTATTATTGCGTGTGTCTGTGTCTGTGTGTGTGTGTCTGTGTGTGTGTGTGTGTGTGTGTGTGTCTGTGTGTGTATGTGTCTGATAAACACTGGTGTGACAGACTCAATTTTCCTTACAGCTTTTGCTTCTTGTGAAAAAAAAGTAAAGAAAAAAATCACTACTACAGCATTGCCAATGAAAGCTTGCCACAAAGAGTCACTGTACATCGGCTCACTAGTCGACAGTTCGTGTTAGATGCCCTTATACATCAAACATAGACCCATAATAACCCCCCTTCCCCACCCTCCTCACTCTTCCCGTTGCAGCACGTTCATCCTAGCAATGTCAGGCTCCACGGTGGGTTACAAGTTTCTAATCCAGGACAAGCCGTCCCGTGACATTAAAGTGTCAGGCTAGTATTTATACCTTGGTGGACGCTGTTCGGCTGAAATTGTAGGATGCTGCACGTGTGTCTGTGGTGTGTGTGTCTTGGGAGATTATAGCCTAACCAAAGGACATTAAAAATTGTCACAAATCTGTAGCACATACAAGCAGGCACACACCACACACACATACAGTTGTAAACCTTAACACCTTGACAAACTCTCATCAAACTTATCCCCGACCTCATCTTGCAATTGCATACATAGGTGCACGTGCACGAAAACCCTCTTCTGCCCTATGAGCAGTCACATTAACACCACACAGGACACTCCTGGCCCTTCCTCTGCACTCTGACCCACACATATGTACTTTATAGGGCCTTATCACAAAATCATTGCTGAGCAGGAGAGTTATTTTTAAAATTTCTATGTGCCTTTTGACTCCCCTACCCACCCATTAACCCATGTATCTCACAACAAAAAGGAATGCAATAAATAAATCAGTTAATTAATGTTTTTGTGTGTTTCTATGTGCATGTCTATGTGTTGGGGTTAGAGGGAGGGGACTTGCCTCCTGGCGCAATCTGATATATTGGTTGCTCATGTTATCAGTGAGCCCCCCCATCTACCATCATTTTTACTGCTTCCTCTCCCCTCTGTGGCGGCAATTTTCCAATCCCGCTGGGTTCCACTATCAGAATGCGTTTTTTAGCCATCACTGCTGCCTGACAGTTTTTAGCTAATGCTATCTTGTGCCATAAATCCTGCTTGAAATACTGTATCTACCTGTCCTTTGGTTAGATAGGAGACATTTGGCTCTAGATGACCGCACATGCCCCTATATATTCCCTTGTTGTAAAACATAGGATTGGGTATTGTGCCTTGCCGGGTGAGGGATAAAGAGGCTTTGGCGTGTTACTGCATACGGGGTCATTTGAAGAGAAATGGCTCTTCAGAGATAGAGGGGTTTATACATGGCATTATTTGCAAGTTAAAATTTAACCCAAAAAGGATTATTCACTGTAATTTCATTTTAGGAATTGAAAGTGGTTATTTTAATAAAAAAGTCCATTTGAAGCTCTAAGCATTCCTTTATTATCAACATTAAGGATAGGCAGTCCTAAACCAGGTTAGGTCAAAGCCACCCTAGTATTGACTTTTGGGATATTCCTTCACCTCCAGGTTGATATTGTGTGAAACGTAAAGTACTGGGCTGCTCACTATAGTAAAAACTTGAAGAGCTTCCACAGTGTAAGCAGTGAGATTTAAAGTAAGCAAAGTGGAGACTGATTGGCTTGTAGTACATGGGCAGAAAGATGATTGGTCTAGAACAATGACATCAGCTTTGAGTTTGACAGCATGGATGTGAAGAATAAACTAGCAACCAAATACCCAGGAAAGGAGACAGAGGAGTGAAAACAGATCTTCCTTACTGAACGTATGCCCAAGCTTCATTTCTGATGAGGCTTCAATGAACAGTAGAAGCAACAGCTGAAGGGCCAGATGCATCTCTCAGGTCCTGCATTAGGTCTTTGCCGGATTTTTTCCTATTTTTTAAGGACACGACTTTCAGATACTGTTCATGTGCGCAAACCTTTAGACAGTACTATATGGCAACCTGGCAGGAGTACATAATTTGCTCCTGGTATTGTGATAAGTAATTTTAAAAACCGTTGGTCTTGCAGATGGCTAGATTTAGAATAACCAATTAAGCTGCCATGCACGGTTGTAAACTGTAGGAGGAAGCTGGAGCACATGGAGAAAAACCACACAAGCACAGGAAGAACCACTTACTTTGACAACTTATTATATAAATGCCACCAAACCTAATCACCCACTGTCCTCTTTTTAATTCCACACCATAGTTGACCTCTTTAGCCCTTTTCCTTGCTGTAGCCCTCTACATAGCTGTGGTTCTCAAACTGCTGCTTGTCTTTTTTGACCCCAGGGAGCACGGTTTTATATACACACACACATACACATGGCCACTTTGAACAGTGTTGCCTGTCTGTTTGATACCACATACCTCTTGACCCACCCTGACCTTCTTCTTGTACACTCACAGCCAGATTGCTTTATGAAATAAAGCTGTCAGTTGTAGGACCCAAATAAAAAACAACCCCCCTCAGTGCTCCATGCCCCTGACACCACTGAAATATAGATATAAATTGGAAGTGGATTAGTTTTTTTGATCTTAATTCAAGTTTTGACAAGATATAGGAAGCTACATGTAAGAGCTAGTAGGAACCAGTCTGCCAAAGAAAAAAATTAATGGGACTAGAATTTAATTTTTACATTTGGGAAGTCCACAGTTGGCATTTTTTTTTTTTTTTGTCTTTATCTGGTAGCATGAAAATAAGTGTCTGTAAAAGACTTTTTAATAATTAAATGCCATTTATTTCTGTTGCTGAGACTATTGCTTGAAGTGAATGACAGTGATATGTAGCAACGCATGTATTTGCCTATTTCTGTTTACACAAATACAGAAGAGCAGGCCATGGATATATGAAGCATTCTAGGCTGATAGTACAGTACAAAACTTAGGCAACCTAACAGCCCCCCCCCCGGGGGGGGGTCTGTTTGAGAATTGTGCGTTTTATGTGATTGCCGTTAATTTTGGTCTGGCTGGTAGATGTGTGTGCATGGGTAAAACAAGGAGCTCTTTGAGTTTTTAATTTTTTTCCTTTATATTTTAAACATTTTAAAACATTCACATACATAAGAGTGCAAAGTAGAAGAGATACAGAAGACAGCCTAATAAGAATGATAATGATTGAAATAAAAAAAACATTTAACTAATGTGGATCACCATTGGTTAATTAAAACAAACAAACAAACAAACAAAAAGGCTAATGCCACTGCTTTCTTATTTCTCACAGAACTGTGCCAGTTCCCGACCATCCAGTTCAGTTACTAACTCTCGTCCTGTCAGTTTCCCACTTGGAGCAACGTCAAGCCAGGAAGAGGAAGGTTATGCTTGCAGCACCACACTAAGCCCGGGGATGCGGGAAGAGAGGACCAGAGGTGAGCTTTGACACCAGTGTCACGCAACTATAAGTCAAGATAGACTTTTGGGCTCAGTATACCATGTTGCGACAGGATTATCTTGTTGGCACACTGCAATTGTAACTTTTGGCAGTAACCTGGAAACTATTAAACCAGATTCACAATCCTGGAAAAAATAGAAAATGTACACCTTGTAACCCTAAAAGTAGAAAATGAGAGGAGTAATTGTGTCAGTAGTGAGTTGCTGTCCAGTGATGGACAGAGTCATGTTTACAGAGCCACAGAATAGCAGTTAGTCACTTATGCTGTAAAACAGAATTTCAGTTGCCCTTTTGAGCATTTGAGCATTTGAGATCACATTCTATGATTCAGTTTTCTCACACAATTTTTTTCTAGTTTTGATCAAAGGATGTGAGACAGCTGTCTTTGGAGCTAAACATAATAGCAAATCACAATATTGCTTGCTAATTTGATTACTCTGCTGGCCTTGCTTCTCAAAAAGCACAACCAATCTGCCATCACTTAAAAAGAACATGGAAGGCCACCTATTGTGCTTTTTTTTTTGTTATTTGAATGAAAGTTTTATTTCTTTAGAATAACTGAAATATTTTCTTGGATGTGTATCTTTGTAATTCATCTTTTTAAGATGGCAGCACCTGTAGCCTTGGTTTTAGAAAATTTCTGTTCAGCAGTGGAAGTTTTCCAGTGAAGGATTTTAATTTTCACTGAACACCTCAAAAAAAAAAAAAAGATAAAAGAAAGAAGCTTTTTTTAAATGGAAGCGTCAAGTGTAACATGTTTGGGGGGAATGGTGACAAAGTATGCAGTGCCAATTTCATCCAAACATCTAATATTTTTGATGATGATGCTCAGCAGTGTCTAAAATAATTTATTTTCTGTGCATTAATTTTAAATTAAAATCTAAACTAATTAAAAACTAAAGTAGTGAGGTATAACAGCCATGCAATCAGTTCTGTCCTCATTATGGTAATAACTTATTGTTGCCTAATATTAGCAATACTGGAGACCACAGTTATTCAGCCCTGCCGAGACTGTAAGGGTTTACACATAATGTTTTTTCATTGTCTTTTCCCAAATTTCCTTCAAATTTGTTATGGGGCATTAGGACCAGCACTGCACTCTGAACCTGTTATTTCCAACACCCCTGATCACTGCTGATCAGTGTCCAATTGAAGTTCGTTACATATCGCACTGGGTCAGAAAGCCCTACTAAGTGACAACAATAATGAAAATGTGTAGCCTTTGCATTGCAGGATCATTGCACCACAATAGGATCATTGCACTATAAAGGCATTATTCATCCCCTTTCCAGTATTTTTTAAATCACGTATTCAAATGTAAGACTAATGAATTGTTGCAAAATTATTATAAAAATTTATTTTTTTTCCCTCTGTTGCAATTTACCAATAATGTTAACCTATATAGATCTTAATTTTAAAAAGTAATAGTTTTTTAAATTAATTTACATTTGCAAAGAAATAGAACTCACTTTAAGTTTTAAGATTCTCTTGTATCATCAGGTTATCTTTCATAAGAAGGTTAAGGTCTAGTATATAACCTTATCTCTGCCTGAGGTTTCTTCCTGTTAAAAGGGAGTTTTTCCTTCCCGCTGTTGCCAAGTGCTTGGTCATAGGGGGTTGTTTTGACTGTTGAATTTTCTCTGTAATTATTGTAGGGTCTTTACCTTACAATATAAAGCATCTTGAGGTGACTGTTTGTTGTTATTTGGCACTATATAAATTGAATTGAATTGAGTAGGTGGACACCATCTCATCCTATCAGTAAGGCATGGATTTGGGTGCATGCTGGTTTAGGGATGTTTTGGGACTGCTAAAACCTGAAAACTTGGTAGTGTGCTGTATATCTTTGTTCATTTTAAATATCACTTTATTTTGAATAAGAATATGATGACCTCACTGCATATATTGAAGCGTGGACATCGTTGTACTTGGACCTGGATTATAGGACTGAAGGCTGGATTTTTAGAACTTGTGTGATCCCATGCAAGGTGGTTTGTAGTTTTGATTGCAGCAGTGTAAGTGTATTCCCTCACTTGCATATCTGCAAGGCATTACCGCAAAGCACTCTAAAACTGAGAGGAGAGGCTGGCCTGCTGAGTGAAATCAGACATCTAAAGTCTTCTGTTAAACTTTAACACTAACCAGACACCCTGGATCCAATCTAGCTGCCTGACCCAAGCTGCACTCAGCAGATTTGAGACTCATTTTATTGTGGAAGAGATCGGTGATACCAGTTTCAAAGAACAGTGAGAGAGAGGTAGAGGTCAATCGGAGGTTTCACTCTGTCATCTATATTCTTTTTGCAGATATTTTTTACCGTTTGCTAAAAAGACTTAGCATTTTGTAAGCCTCCCTTTAGTTTTAATGCAGTCATGTATTTGGGCTGCCATGATGTCTACAAGTTGGAAACAAAACTGGTAACCCTTGTCATCTTAATTTGATTTGACAATGTGCAGAAGAACTTCTGAGACCACGATAAGATAGTCTTCTTTTGAAAGTATTTTCTTCTGGTTGGAGGTTTAGAAAAAAAGCAAACATGTCAATCCTTTTTTGTTTTAATTTAGCTGATTATGGCTTATAACTAATCAAAAATCCACTATCTCAGATTGTTAAAATAAAGATCATTTTACTAAAATAAATCAAAAAAGGATTTTCAATACAGAAATATGCAACTTCTAAAAAGTATGCGATACTCTAATTTTTTTCTTCCATCGATCCATTTTCTGCCACCTGCCTGGGTTGGGATTGTGGCGGCTTCCTCTTCATAGCCATCTCCTCCAACTCCCGGGAGACACTGTGATGCTCCCAACCTAGCCAAGAGACATAATCACACCAGTGTGTGGTGTGTCTGCCCTGGGGTCTCCTCCCATTTGGACATTCCTGAAACACCTCACCTAGGAGGCATATACTGTAGGAGGTATACAGGAGGCATCCTAGTCAGATCAGTAAATTGGCAGATTCACTTTGACCTCAACCATTGTAATGGGTGAGCCCCCCCCCCATCTCTAGACTTTACCTCTTCTACAGAGGGTGTGTTAGTGGGGTTCAGAAGATCCTTCAAGTACCTTCCAAGCTTGTGTTTGTTATAGGCAAACTGTCACAAGCACAGAAGACCGATAACAGAACACGCCCCTTCAGTTGAAGTCCCAAGCAGGACAGTGGAGTCCCCAGATGGGGCATCTTCCAGTATCCCACCCAGGGACTTCAGAAAGGTGGGGGCAGTCTGAGCTGTTGTTCGGCATGGAAGTGCAAACAACAGTCAAGGCTCCTTCCCCAGCCAAAAAGGTGTCCAGTGGGGTCACTTGGTGTATTGCAAATGTCTACATATATATTGCATTTAAAAATTAGACTAATTTTTGAATATAGAATTTGCAGTATGCTCTTTACACGACCTATATCAAATCTAAAACATTGTCATATTATTGGGATAGTGGTAGAATATTAGTCTGCACAACCATATTAATAATGAATAAACAATGCCCGTTGACTTACTTGAACAGGCTGTTTATGGTTTTCTTATATCCAGTGTCATCTGAATGTTCCTAGAAGAAAATGAACTCAAGAAAATATGATTTATTCAAATGTTTTAACATGATTATTGTCAAAAATTCAAAATGGCTTAAATGTGGTTGCTGACCTAGAAATAGTGAAGCATCTTTCTTCTTCAATTTACTTACTATTAGTTGTTAGACCTACGAGGAAACGAGATGTGTATTAGATTTAAAAATCCATTAGAAACTCTGTACTCTGTTTTGAATTTGTTTTAGTCATTTTGTCGCTAACTACGTGTTGCAAAGGAAACAGAACAATTGAGTATCACATTACAGTCTAAGTCTTCAGTAGATAAATATTATGTGGGTAACAGTTTATGACTTGTACAATAATGATATTCACATTTGAAAAGTACATATGCTGTGAATTATTGCTCATTGTTGCTGTTCTGTGCACCTCTCAGACTGTGATTTATAGCATTTCCTTTGCAGTTGATTTGCATGATCCTCAGCAGTATTGCTGCCTCTTTTATTCATACGGAGCAGAGTTATTAAATCAGTCTACATGCCACAGTTACATGACTGAATCTCTCATGCACCAAGACAAATTAAACTGAGCAGCAAACAAAACATGTTTTTGATATAACACAACTATAGAAATAATTGATTGTCAGATATTATTGTTTAGCCCATTTACTACCCCTCCAGTCTGCTTCTGTGCTATGAAATCCAATGCAAATGCAATCACCTGCATGTGATTTAGTGGGACTGAGGTTGTTGAACAAGAACTCGTACAGTACCACGGCAAGCAGTACAGTACTATCATTTTGTAGCTGTAACTGTGGTTATCACTGTTCTGACACTGGATCTGTGATGCTGATACACCAGTTGATCTATTTCTCAGAGGGGCAACCGCTTGATTAAATCAGTAATAAATTCACAAGATTTAATAAAATCTGTCTTTTTATAAAGTCATGATTTTATAGTGGTAATGTACTCCACTGTGGTACAATATGTTTATTCCCCATAATGCACAAATAACAGATGGATCCCTTATCTTTTTTCTAACTATAGCCATTGGCTCTGCTAAGTGATATGGGTATGTCACATATATAAGGTCAAGCCCTCCTTAGTAATTGTGTATGTAGGTGTGTGGCTGTGGCTGAGTGGGTGTAAATTTCTGCATGTTGGAACAGACATCCACAGCAGACAGTGAGTTACAGTATGTTAAGGAGTGAGGTTCAGTGAGAAATTTGAAAGTAAAACACATCTTTGGTGTGAGCTCAAGAGAAGAACATGCGCATGATGAAAGAATTTGGAATAGGGAGTGAAGTATGTGGTATTTGAATTGGAAGGGTTGTGTAGATGTTGGTCTAGTGTTGTGTTATTGATCAAAAGGCCCCATATAATAATGAGTTGAAGGCTGCGAGCCCTGTTAAATACAAGTAATGCAAGGCCGCTAATGTTAAGTCACGTCATCTCCTTAGCACAAGTTTGTTCTTATTCAGCAAACAAAGATGGACAGTTGGTTATCTTTTATTTGTGGTTGTTTTGAAACTCAGAGGTCTGTGAGGTTTTTTTCAGGTCTTATTTGGCTCAGTGTTGCAGTAGACTGTAGATATTATAAGCGTTATTATGAACTATGGCTTTGTCGCACTTCTTTGTGTCTAATTTGTGTCATAATTATTTCTTCTTAATGTATTTTTATTATGGTTCTGTGTGGGTCACAAGCACTTTATAGATTTTACTAAAGGTTTTATGTGATTTGAATTAAAATTTTAAGAACCTACAGTTTCAATTGTCAATAGAAACAAAGGGAAGTAGATGAGTCACCTGCTCCATTTTTGTCCCCTGGCTACCAGGTGACTATAATGAAGAAAAGGTGTTGTGAAGTGTTGTGCAGTCCTCATAACTTTATAATAGTAAACCATATTTCTGGTGTCATTTCCAGTTTGAGCAACCTAACTTGTAGGAACCATATGCCTGCACATTGCTGACATCTGACACCCTTCCCCTTCCTCCTTTCCTAACATGTGTTTCTCAGCATCCCATGTAATTAGGGGCCTTGTCGATAGAAAGTAGTGTGGCAGAATATTGCATGCATCTTCTGCAGATTACACACGGATCACACAGACACTACCAGGGGGTTGTCTCCCCCTCACATCCCTCCACCCGGATACCATCACTTGTCATGCATGTTTAGCCCAGTTCATTGACATGCAACAGGATCCCCTGCTCCAGAAATACACAAAAAATTGACATATTCCCTTGTGGAATAACAGCATGTTTCAATTTTATCTGGGCGATTGGTGTAGTATCGCTTTCTGGATTTGCATGACCACTTCTGTAGATTATTGAGCATGTGGGCTACAGGACTCTGTCAAATGTAATGATATTTTAACAAATAAAAACCTAATTTATGTATTGTATCAAATGATGTTAACATTAATAGCTGTAACACTGCATTATGAATGGTCGTGAAAATATATTAGAAATACTTGAAAATCCTCTCAAAAAATCAGAGCAGGTGACTAACACCTGCTTGGCCCCTCTACTTCTCTATGCTTTTTGCTTTGGATGTTGGATGACCATGTATAAATTTGTCAAGTAATGATATCCTTGCAGCATGCATACAGGCCATTTGCAATTACAGTTAATTTTTTCACTTTTAAGACCAACTTAAATGACTCAAATGTGTGTCTGGTGTTAGGTCTGTTTTTTTTGGGTAAAACTAATGATTGTGTTTTCTATTAGATTAAAAGCTTTTAATAGGCCACTGTTATTTGAAGACGCCACATATGCTTCAGGAAGAGGAAGAAGAACAATCTGTTCCTCTGTGAAATGACATCAAATTGATAATTACCACAGCTAAATCACATATCCTGGAGGAGAGGTGTGCATGCGTGTGTCTTTGTGACAGAGAGGTATTTGGCCTCTGAATGGCAGCTTGTGTTCAACGTCTCACTGATGCAAAGTGATGTGTGCTAATTCTACATCTGCTTTAACCAAACAGGGCTCAAAAGTTCAGCCAAGTTCCCACAAAAATCACATCCTCACAAGTTACCTTCCCTTGCTTTCTCTCTCTCTGTGCATGAATTAAATTGCATTTCCTTTGTATTATTTTTGAAGTGATTTTGAAGTTATAGACAAATAACGGGATAAGTCTTTGGGGTTTTGTGTGTGCGCGCATGTGTTTTTGTGCAAACTGAGACTTGGCTTGTTGGTTTGGCTGTTTAGAGCATGTGTGGCCCTGAAATGGGCTCCTGTCATGTGGGCTCAATCTTTGAGGAGTTGATTGTAGCCTCACAGTGTAAATACCCAAACAAACAGCCAGCGGTCAGTTTGCCATGTATTTACATTCCTCTTCATCTCTCCAACTTGGTTTCTCTCACTCATGCTCTTGTATATGATTTGTTAATTTGTATTCACTTTGTAGCCTTTCTTTCTTCATTTTCCTGCTCCCTCTTTGTGTGACCTGCTCCGCTTCCATTGTGCACTGTGTCACTTTTCTATGTGAAAAATCTCCCAAAAATTCTTAGGTCATTTGAAACACTTAAACAACTGCATTTCCTGAACTTGTATTACACTCTGACATTTTATATTTATCACACCCAATGAGAGAAATACAGAGATGAAATATTGAGCCCATTTGGTTGTTCTTAAGTGACTTTAAGCGCAACTGTTTATGCATATTCGCCCAACCGCTACCAAGCGTTCCAAGCTTTACAAATTTGTTTTCCACAGCTGTTCTGCATAACAACTCCACGCTATCATGCGCAGATGAAAGTCTGGTATAGAGAATCTATTCATAATTCAAAGAAACAACAAGGCACAAGCTGTGGCGTTGTCAGATATAACAAATTGAGGAGGAAAAGAGTTGAATTTGTATCTGCTTACGGAGGTTGACTACATTATACATACTGCAGGAGCCGCTGAGTGTGGGGTAATAGGATATATGATGGATGGCCAAGCCGCATGAGCTCCCATTCTTCTGGGTTATTCATCTATTTATCTGCTTATTTATTTATTCCTTCACCCAGAGAGACCCTCACAAATCTAAGATTTGCCTAAGATGCATAATAGAAAAAAAAAAAAAGGCTGAGCATTGGTCAGTATGGAAATGGGTTTGAGTTCTTTAAGTCCTCTGCTGAACATGTGTCAGTTGTACCGATGTGTTTCCTGATGCTCACTGGTGGTGTTGGTGGTTTAAGATGGCCAGCAGTTTGTTGAATCTTGTTTCATCTTTCAAGTAAACTAAACAACAAAGTTGTTTCTCTGGAAACTTTTTCCAAACCACAAACTAAACTTGTATCACACACACTGAAACAACCATGCAAACTTGTCCAATCAAATTCCAACACAGACAAGTTTTTGTTTCTTGGAGGATTGCTGCATGCAGATGCTTTAGATGTTAATGTCCCCATGATGAAGGATGGAATCCTTCTGCTGTTCGTGTGAAGCCCCCCCCCCCAAATATTCTATGTGTCTAGCTGCACAGCAATCCCACTATCCAACAAACATTTTTAAATAATAAAAAAGTGGAATATTACCTTTTAGCTTGTTGAGTAAATAGGATAATCATGAAGTTAGACCTAAATTAGATTAAATCAAACTGAGACACACGTTTGAAAAATATTGGATTGATTCAGTTCAGTAGTAGCCAGCTGTCCAACATGACGTCAACTAACTGCCCATTATATTTACCCTGTCACTGCTCCACTATCAAGGGTGTCATTCAAGGTCCTGCATGTGACCAGGGGTAGGTCACTTCCCCTGGGCCAGGCTGTTTTGTAGGTTTCCTCTCCCTTCTTCTCCAGCAGAGAGGGGACACTATACTCTAGTAAATATGCATTTCATAAAGCAGAACCACGAGCTACAATATTCTTTTTTTTTCTATGTTTCTATCCTGTCTAGTGACCTATCCAGGGTACACCCCACCTCTCCTCCAAAGTCAGCTGGGATAGGCTCAAGAACCCTGCGACCCTGAATTAAATACGTGGTTAAGAGACTGGTGGATGGATGTTTCCATCCTTTCTTTTTGTTTGCAGCTATTTAATGTGTTTACACACATTGCACAACACTCAAAACCTATTTTTCTGCAAGTATTTTAACATAGTGCTATAGCATTTACCACTACTTCCATCGTGCAGCTGCCAACAGCACCTCTGAACCAATATCAGCTCCTCCATCCCCTCCCCCAGAGCATTTTTCCATCATCCCAATCTAAACCGCCGATGGCAACGACATAGCTGCTAGCTTACGACAAAGCAAAGTGGGGAAAAAAGGGAGAGAGGAAGGCTGTAAGGGGGTGGGGGTGGGGAGGTTAGGCCGTAGATCAGGGCAGAGAGGATGGCGGCGAGACCAGGAGGTGACAGGGGAATAACATCCCTTTCTCCTCAAATCGACAGGGACCATAACTCCTGCCTCTCCAGGGACAGATTGAGAAAGGCAATAGCCCTAGGGGCTGTGAAGCACGGATGCTTAGGAGAATTGAAAGTTAAAAGAAAAACGCAGTTTGCAGAGCCGCTGCCACTGATTGAGCCAACAGCAACACTCGTAGCCAGTGGAATTTTGTCTCATTTATTTTAATTTTGGGGCAGCAATAGAAAGGCCCAAGTAGCATACCATTTATACTAATTCTCAAACAAGTCCTCAGCGTTGTTGTTGTTAGAGCATTTTTTATGCTCTTACTAACTAGGTAGTAATATGAGCATGCTCTTTCGTTTTCAGTGGGCTGAAAATCTTGGGGTCAATTTGGCGTGAAATGTTTTTTGATAAGACTGCATGAAAATGCCTACATAGAACTGAACTTTACCTTTTATTTCTTATGAACTTGGCCAATAACAACCAGGCACATGCAGTAACAAAATAGTGTTTCCAGACAGACATTGTGTTGTGTTGGCCTTCTTCATACATTGTAAGTATATTACTGTACAGAGTGGTATAGTCATTTCAACATGCAAAGAAATATTTAAAATAAAAAAGTTATTTAATAGACCAAACCTAACCCTGTCAAATAATTTATAAAAGATGCAGAAGTGTAGCCACATGATAGTATGCATTGATAGACTGTATATTAGAGATGGACTAAGTGAATGCCAATGCTAATGTGCCCTAAATCTGCAGTCTTTCTAATGTCCTGCAGTTGTATATATAGTTGTAATGCGAAATCTGATTGTGTAGAGTTTATAGTCTCTTTCGATAGTTTTAGAGTAAGTAATAGAGTAAAAATATGATTGGTCTCTTAGTCACGTCCTCTCCTTGCTTATCATGTCCGGTTTCAAAACAGCAATGCTGACGGCAATAACACTTAGTTCACTGATTCACAGCAGGTCTTTGCTAACCAATGGGTTATATCATGGTGTACTTATAAAACGTATGTGTTCTGCACATAAAGTCTTTAAAATATAGGTTTGTGGCATGTTGAGTCAGTGCTTGATTTGTTGAAAAGGAGCAAAAATACTAATTTCTGATACAGTCTAAAGTTTTAAAGCACTCAAGCTGGATCTGAAGTATAGGTGATAACATTTTTTCAGAGGATGTGCTTTATAGTTTTCTTTGTTTGGTTTAACTTGTAACCACAAATAATAAAAACTGAATTAAAAAAACAAAAAACAAAAAAAACAGGAAATGCATACAAACTATAGGGAAAAGTACCCTATGTCTTTCTAAGTTAAACATAGTGACTGGCCAGTTGTGCTGTTTAATTGTTGTCTAAGTGAATTCGGTATCAACAAATAAATCACAGCTCATCTGTTCCACTCTTGTTTATATGTCTTGGTTGCTTTACATACTTATTATCCCTCCCTTCTTGCTTTTATGTCTTCCTTCACTCTTCCTTCCCTCTGTCTCAGTTTTGGTGTCTCTTTTTTTTCTGTGACTCTTTGTCCAACTCTCTCTTCCACATTCATAATGCTATGTTTGGGTTTGGAGTGGCTGGACAGCGGAAGGAGGCAAGGAAGTAGCAGCTTTTATAGCTTGATCAATTTTACAGTGGCTTATCGAATAGCTTTTAATACCATCCTTTATTTTCAGTTGTAAGCTGCAGAGTGTCTGCCATTCCAGGGTTGATGTGATGGCTCGCTAGAGAGAGAGAGCGAGAGACAATAAATTTTAATACATTGTCTCTGGGAAAATTACACATGTTTAATCATTGATTTTTATTGGCTCATCATGATAACATTATCCCAGTGGGTGAGAGTGGGCTCATAAAAGAAAAGAGACTGAATTAGTTATGACATTTTAAAGACTGAATATGACAAAATTAACCACTGGCATAAGTTTTTTTTTTTGTCTAATGGACTGCTTATGGATTGGGTTGATAACTCTTGTATCTGTGGACAATTTGATGTAGTAACCATTTAAACCCTTTACTGTTGTTAAATGGAACCTTTACTAGCTACTCTGCTCTTTCCCTAAAGTTATCCCTTCTGTTTGGGGATTCATGATTAAATGTCAACTGAAAAAAAAAGAAAAAGGAAAAATATTTGAAGGGATGAGCAGTGATGTCAGTTTTTCCAGTAGTTTTTGAAGCCAGAATCAGTTTGAGATGAAGTCACTTTAATCACAAGTATATCTTATTTGCC
This sequence comes from Pterophyllum scalare, assembly GCA_024447675.2. Lineage (NCBI taxonomy): Eukaryota > Metazoa > Chordata > Actinopteri > Cichliformes > Cichlidae > Pterophyllum > Pterophyllum scalare. Next base: position 106,333 of record JAMQGT020001384.1, on the reverse strand, counting down.
AGCAAATAAACATCATTAAGTCTGCAGCAAAGACTTATTGATAAAATACAGCTTTGTTCTGTCTTTAGCCTTTCCAGAGACTTGAAAATATCCCAACTACTGAAATTTGTTGCTACTAAGTTTATGCAATTTTTTATTCATTTGAACTTTATTTTAACTTGGACTTGAATATAAATACAAATAGATTACAATACAAAGAGTTTATTTCTTCCTTCCATTGCACCTGCTCTTCATTTTGTTTTGTTTTTTTATCACAGTGGTGATTTGACCCCTCTTTTTCTCTCCTCTTTATTTCTATCCTTTCTCTTATCTTTTACTTTGTTTTAGTTTTTATTCAGTCTTTGTCAAATAGTCATTGTGTGTCCAGACTTTTGACTGGTACTGTATGTATGTGTGTTTGTGTGTGTGTCCATGTGTGTATGTTTGTTATACTGTATGTATATAGTATTTGACTGTTGACTAAATTAGAACAAAAATAGATTGTATATTATTTGCTGTTAATGTAATTATACTCTTAATGTACCTGCTATACTAATATACTCTTTCCTTTGGTCTACCTTATATTCTGTCACATTCTTTATGATTTCACCTCAGCAACTAGAGTATAGTGCAAGAAAGGTGAAATTTAAGTGTGTGCACCAAGATTTATTGACTGCATATAAAAAAGATATCAGGGTCATTAAATCCAACTGTACTGCCATCAAGCTGATGAAAACTGGCAAACACATACTCTTCATAATGCCTGTTGTGTGTATAAGAGATGTGATAAGGTAGATTGACTTCTAATATAAATGGTAGAGGTGTCTACTGACACCAGTATAGCAGTGCCCTTTGTGTCCCTGTCTGGCAACCTTATTCTGTGCTTGTGTCTGTAGCTATGCAAGATTTCTTTAGTGTGTGTGTGTGTGTGCTGCCATCAAAGATATGTATATCCTTGTGTCTTTTTTTTCTCGTTATCTTGCAGATACAAATTTTTGTGTGTCTTGGTGAGCTTCTGAGTGCACAAGAGAGTAACTTTGAGTAACTCTGGAGTAATGTGTGCAAATGTGTGGAATAGCTTACATGTGTACCCCCCCCCCCGTCCATGTGTGTGCGTATACACACACACACACACACACACTGCATAAAACACACAGGTTAGCCCTCCTCTACACCGGCACCTGCTCCGCTGAAGGTGAAAGAAGTGCTCACTTGAGCTCATTGAAAAGTAGATGTGACAGTAAATTTTTAAGGCCCTTGTGAGATGGGAGATCTTGTTATAGCATTCAGGATGGGGGTCAGGGCAGTGGCTGCTTGATGATTGAGGAAAAGAGAAGTAAATTCATTCTGCTTCGGGCACTTTGTCAAGTGCCAGTAGCTTACCGTTGAGAGCCACTCACCCATCACCGTGTTACGGCCCCAGAGGTCACATCCACCACCATAAATCTGCCTCGCCTTCTCGCCTGCTAAACCTATTGCCTTACCCTCGCTGAGCACGAGTAGGGAGAGAGGCTGCAGCTGCTGTGACTGCTGCTCATAGTTGCTCAAATGAAAAAAAGACAGAGGGGAAAATATAGATTCTTCTTTTGATGCCGCTGATGGTGTAAGAGCAGGACACTGGGTGTGCTCTTACACAGCACACAGAAATGTGTCCACTGGGACAAATGGTTCTGTTGTCTGTGTTTATGTTTTAAAGGGGGGATGTTTTGTGTTAAGATAGGGCCCCTGCATGTTTGCACATAGAATTTGGTATGAGGCCACATTTTTTATTTGTGTATTTAGAGTAGGTTTTCACAGTCTTCACTGAAGCAGGAAAGTGTAATGGAAAAGTTGGCAGTTTGGTGATGCACAATCAGCTCTTGTAATGCTTTTTAAATGATTGTGATAGGAATAACTCCTCACTCCTCCATATAGGCATCAAATTCTTTCTCGATCCTACTCTAACTATGCCCCCTGTGAAACTGTGTTCCCTCACCTGTCTCTTTTACCTAGTGAGTTTCTCCTCTTCTAAAGGTCCCTGTTTTTAATGCAGTGCTGCCTGAGGACCTGATGATCACAGCCAACCAATATTGATTTCTGGCCTTGTCCCTTGTGCACATAGAGATTTCACCAGATTCCCAGAATCTTTTGACAATATTATGAACTGTAGATGATGAGATATTCAAAGTCTTTGCAATTTTACACTGAGGAACATTATTCTGAAATTATTCCACAGTTTTGGATGCAATATTTTGTAGATTGGTGAACCTCTGCCCATCTTTACTTTTGAGAAACTCTGCCTTTCTAATATGCTCTTTTTATACCCAGTCACATTACTGACCACATTACTGAGCTGCAAAAGTTTCCCCAACTTTTATTAGATGTGTTGCTGTCATCAAATTCAATTTTGGGGTGGGGTGGGGGGATTGTACTTTATTTTCCCAAAGAGCTTCCTCGTACTGTTAACAGGGTAGGGAGATAGGTCAGCAAATGCCTTGTATGGTGTTATTGCATGTTCAACATGCTAAAATGCTACCCAAATTAAAAATCCACAGAAGAGCAAGAGGGAGAATGTGTAAAAGAAGCATTGCAGAAGCTGGTTGAAGACAAAGAGATTAGAGAGTGACCAAAAGGAAGAAGAAAGCTGAGATATGGAATTAAATAAGGGATCTGACTGTTAAACAGGTGGGTTATTACAGTACCTCAGATTGATCGAATGACAGTTCTTTGACAACCTAAGGAACTGGTATAATGTTTCGTGTTTCATTTCAATACCTGAAACTCCTGCCAAGATATGAACTATCGAGCAATTGATAGATATATAGACAGTATATTGCCAAAAGTATTCACCCACCCATTTAAATCACTGAATCCAGTCACTTCCATGGCCACAGATGTATAAAATCAAGCACCTAGGCATGCAGACTATTTCTACAAACATTTGTGAAAGAATAGGTCCCTCTCAGGAACTCACTTAATTTTGGCATGATACTGTGATAAGATGCCACCTGTACAAAAAACCCAGTCATGAAATTTCCTTGCTACGAAATGTGTCACAGTCAACTGTTAGTGGTATTATACATAGCAAATTGGATGTGATTGAGAACAACAGCAACTCAGCCACAAAGTGGTGGGCCACGTAAAATGACAGAGTGGGATCAGCGGATGTTGAAGCGCATAGTAAACAGAGGTGAGCATTTTTTGTAGATTAGCTCAAGAGCAGTGCATAGAGAGCTTCATTGAATGGGTTTCCATTGTTGAGCAACTGCATCCAAGCTTTACATCACCAAGCATAATACAAAACGTTGGATGCAATGGTATAAAACACGTTGCCATTGGACTCTAAAGCAGTTGGCACGTGTTCTCTGAAGTGACGTACAGTACCAGTCAAAAGTTTGGACACACTCATCCATTCATATGAATGCTTCTCCATTTGGCAATGTGATGGATCAGTCTGGGTTTGGTGGTTGCCAGGAGAATGGTACTTGTTTGACTGCACTGTGCCAAGTGTAAAGTTGGGTGGAGGAGGGATTATGGTGTGGGGTTGTTTTTCAGGAGTTTGGTTCAACCCCTTAGTTCCAGTGAAAGGAACTCCTAATACTTCAACATACTAAGACATTTTGGAAAATTTCATGCTCCCAACAGTTTTTGGATGGCCCTTTCCTGTTCCAACATGACTGTGGACCAGTGCACAATGCAATGACCTTGAAGACAAGGATGAGCGAGTTTGGTGTGGAAGAACATCTTTGGGATGAATTAGAGCGGAGACTGCAAGCCAGGCATTCTCACTCAACATCAGTATCTGACCTCACAAATGCATTTCTGGAAGAATAGCCAAAAATTCACATAAACAGAAATCTTGTGGAAAACCTTCAAGGAAGAGTTGAAGCTGTTATAGCTGCATATTAAACCCTATTGATTAAGAATTGGGGCTGAGGGGAGGGAGACAGGACAAAAGACATGCTATGGAAGAGAGCCAGAGATTAATAACTAAAGATTAAACGCATAGTGATGTATAAACAGAGTAAAAAGAGGTGAATGAAAAATAAATACTCAGTGCATCTGGGGAACCCTCCAGCAACCTAGGTCTATAGCAGCATAACTACAGGCTTGAAAAAAAGTTAAGTTTTAAGCTTAATATTAAAAATAGAGAGGGTGTCTCCCGAATCCAAACTGGGAGCTGGTTCCACAGAAGAGGGGCCTGAAAGCTGAAGGCTCTGCCTCTCATTCTACTTTTGAATACCCTAGGCACTATAAGTAAGCCAGCAGCAGAGAGCCAGAGCGCGAAGTCTTTAAGACATTTCTGCAGTTTAACTAATTGATTTGTGTTATCTGGCTCCCTGAATAGATAAAGCTGGGTATCATCTGCATAACAATGAAAATGTATGCAATGCTTTCTAATAATAATGCCCAAGGGAAGCATATATAGTATAAATACAATTTGTACTAGAACAGAATCCTGTGAAAATCCATAATTAAGCTTAGTGTGTGAAGACAACTCCCCATTTACATGAACAAATTGCAGTCTATTAGATATGATTCAACCACAGCAGCGCAGTACCCTTAATACCTATAGCATGCTCTAATCTCTGTAACAAAATATTATGGTCAACAGTACTGAAAGTTGCACTGAGGTCTAGCAGGACAAGCACAGATAATAGTCCACTGTCAGAGGCCATAAGAAGATCATTTGCAACCTTCACTAATGCCATTTCTGTATCATGATATAATCTGAATCCTGACTGACTTCAAATAAACCATTCCTCAGCAGACGATCAGTTAGGAAAGAAGGTTAGAGATTGGCCTATAATTAGCTAAGACAGCTGGGTCGAGTGATGACTTTTTAAGTAATTAAACCGTTACTTGAAAAGTCATCACTCGACCCAGCTGTTGTAGATAATTATATATATATATATATTACTGCCACCTTAAATGCCTGTGGTATATAGCCTACTAATAAAGATAGATTGACCATATTCAAGATTGTATTAATTAATGGTAGGACTTCTTTGAGCAATATGGAAAAGGTAAAGGTAAATTCAGTTTAAGCTGTCTTTTAAAGTTTTTTTTTTTGTGATAGTAGTAGTAGTAAAATTAATTTTATCTGGGAAGTCTCAGTGACTCGGGCTGCACGGATGGTAGAAGGAAGTTTTACTGAAAAAGAATAGCTCATAGCAGCTATATATGAATTATGAACCATAACTTATGTGAACTGTATTTTGAACAAGCACTTATAGATTGTGAATATCCACAAAACTGCCCAAAGTTTCAATATAATTCTTTTTTTGTACAGAGTGTTATAGAGCTCATGAGGGAAGTATTGAAGCATACCAAAACTACAAAATCTTGTTCTCTGTCTGGTGGTGGTGGTGGGGGGACTGGATTCAAAAGAATGTAAAAGCATCCGTGTCTGCTGTGAGTGGATTGGTTTGGGCTTTTTTTGTACACATGCTTGTCCATATACGTACAGAGAGTGAGTGATTGCTTCTTTCTGAAGTTTGTCATTGTGCACCATAATTACACCTGCCCCAACTATATGTGTTCGTGTGCATTCTGCTGCCTATGTATATTTGTGTATGTGTGTGCACGCACCTTCCAAGCTTGTAATATATAACCGACAGCCTGCTTTCAATATAACCTCTTATTAGATGGTGATTATCTTGCCTGCATCTGGCTTTTTTCAGCAATTGACTGAAAGTTGGAAAGGCCAGGGGCATACTGGGTGGAAAGGAGTGAAAACTTCCCAAACCTAGCCCTGGTTCACAGCTGTCTTTTGTAGTGTAAATTTTTACCATAAATTTAATGCAACTGGATACCATTTTTGATATTACTGTTGTTTCACTATATATATATATATATATATATATATATATATATAAAAATAAAATTTTATCAGTGACTGGAGCTTGTTGGAAGCAACTTTTATTAGTGCAAACAAAACAAAGGGTCTTTTCCATATTTCATTTCCAATGAGCTACTTTCATTAATGACAGACTACCTAATTCGAAGTGTGAATCTATTGCCACGAGGTGCCAGCAATAGTAATATAGTGCAATAGTCACACAAATGCATAATGCAGATGTAAGCACAAAAACAGCCTATATAGTATTTTCTTTGGAAAATTTAATTAAAAGTGTAACATCTGTTTAATACTTAAATGTAAAAAATATTTTGTACCCGGGATGGCATATTTTGGGTCTAGCTTTTTAATGATTTACTTAAAGCCCTGCTTTTACACCATTTGGATTGGCATCATATAGTTGGCAAAAAAACATGTAATCACATCAGTGGCCATTTGTTCTTTCTGTCATATTGTGTGCAACTAGCAAGCATTCTAGCAATGCTTTGTTGAGTCATTTGTTTACTTTTGGGCTGCTGCTAATATCTTCACCTTGAATGGCTTCATGCCCTAGTTGTAATTGTCAGTTTATTTTGCTTTGAACAAGTATGTTGTGTTTCCACCTTTAGTGGAAACATAACATATTTTGTAGTGCTTTGTTGGAGACCTCTTGTAGCCAAATCATTTCCATACTGTTGAAGTAGCTCTCTTTTAGGTATTAAATTGTCATCAGAGGTTGACATGCTGCCTTCTGACAAGTTTGGACTTGTTGTGCTAGGGAACATAAATGCATTGCATTGCTGTATCATTGATATTGTGAGATTACATATTTTTTACTGCCTAAAAAAATATACTGGTGTTATTGTGGGTGGTATGGTATAATACCACCCTAAAGTTGATTACAAATTATTAGTAATGCAACTAAGCCTACTAGAGGCCAATATAGAAAGTACAATAGCACCGTGGGCAATAATATCCTATATTTTATGGACTGATAGTGGTACCATTAACTTCCCTGTAGATGTTTTCTTAGGTTTGAGCATTTTGATATTGACATCATTTTCACAGCTGATAATGAAGCTTTGCACTCTGACATAATGTTTGGTGATTTAGCAGTAAAATATTATAGAATTGTCAGTATTGAAAGATGTTGTCGTTCAAAGAGATGATCATTTGTGTTGGAGTGATCATCTGGACTCTGGTTGGTTATGCACTATACATTGGTTTGTAGAGAGAAGGTGGTATAAATTCATACCAGACAACAAATCAAAAATAACTTATAATTTGAGTGCAAATTACCAAGGGAATGGAATGTAGAGCTCCTTGAAATGCATCTCATGGTGGTGCCCTGAAATTTGTCCCAGTGGCTGTTTTTTTGTTTTGTTTTTTTTTTGTCTGGACGAAGGCAGACACAGAATTAATGTCTATTGCTTTATAATTGAATTAATTTTTATTACCTTGTAGCTAAAAAGTATATTCAAGCCTTTTTCATCACCAACATTTTGATTAGCAACTTAATTACTTGATTACATGTTTTTTTTAGTGATAGAGTAATTGTTAGCCATTACATGTAATTTTATTTGTTTAATTATATAACTCTGTTTCATTCAATTTACAGCTTCTATCTAGAACTGAGAGAACCATCTCTACTCATTAAAATGACAGTAGCTTTGCAAACCATAACTAATAAGTGTTACATGTGGATCCCTTCCATAGCTTGCCCTTTTAGCACACACACACATACTTTCCTTCATACTTTTCTGTTCTTGTAGTAAAATTATATTGAAGATCCAAAAACATGCAAATTAATACACTCCGATCGACAAGTTACTCCATAAAGCAAAACACAGCCAAAATAGGAGGAAAAGAAATAGACAGTACGCAGTGTGGCAGGATCCCGAGGGCCTGGCTGGGATCTTTTTAAGAGCCCAAACATCAGCTGTCCACCAATGGGCTTCCAAAGAGCCATAACAGAGAAACACAATAGACTGGACAGATGGTCCCAAACAAACTGCACTTGGTTTGATGCTATTGAAAGCTGTTTACCTCATGCCAGACGCCAGCAAGTGTATTGTGTGATCATTTCTCGATGGCTGAATGTGTGCTTCTGTGTGTTTGACTACCAGCTTCTGCTGTTTTTATAAACCCTCTGGTCTGTTTTAACAACCAAATGAATACTCATAGCTAGTAAGATGTGAGAGTGTGTGCGCTTTTGTCATAATTAGGCTACAATCAAAGACAAGACATGATTATTAAATGCAAACCATGAGTGATTTGTACTCAGTGGATGCCAGCCAAGTCTGTAGGCCATGACAAACCTTTGGCTGATAACCAATAACCAGACAAACATTAAACAGACCCCCCTTAACCTCTTTCTCTGTTGCTCCCTGCCTCCCATCCTCTCCTCCCTCATCTCCCCTTCATCTGCTTTCCTAAAGAGCAGTGCTGACACCTCAGAATGATGAACTCCTTCAGTGCTCTGACCTTTCTCCTTCGGACTAGTCACCCACCCTTCTGCCCTCTACCATGTAGATGAGACAGAGACAGATGAAGATATTTTGTAATGTGTGTGCATGTCTGGGGTTAGTGGGGATGGTGGGCGGGACTGTCATGCAGTGACACAGTTAAATTAGTTTTGCTGTTGGTGGATGGTGGTCGTTCCACCTTCAGATCAGCAGTCAACCAGGGAGATTAATCCTGACACCGGGGGCCTGTTGAAGAGCAGTTATGACAGGCCCTGAACCACAGGAGAAAGGCAGACAGACAGACAGACAGGGCAGATGGGTTCATGACTATGATAAAAACCTACCAAAATTATGTCCATATATCTGTGTGCAAGTTTCATGTTTAACATACAGATTGTCAGACTGAATAAATATCCAAAAATATCAACATCTACTTAGTAATAAAAAAAAGAACAAAATAATTATTGTTCTGCCTCAAAGTAATATATTTAAAATGAGTTGTTGCATTGTTATAATTTAAATATTATTTGCTTCATTGTTATTTGTGTGTTAATAGAAATGACACTAGAGGTGAATTTTTTTACCCCCAATTTTTTTTAATCCTTTTCACAAACTGCTATCAAGGTGGCATTTTAATCACTGATATCGTGTTGAATTGAGGTCATGTCACTTCTTCGCATCATTCCCAGCTTTGCAACACAGGCCAAATGAGGACATCAGATAGGTGGCGCAAATTTAAGTGAATGAGTGACAGAAATTGGCAAATATGGTATTATTAGCCTTTTCTACTCATTTTTCTTTTTCTTTCTGCTCTAATTAGCTCCAGTTTGTAATCCTCCCCCTTTGGACCATCCTTTGTAGTTCTGTCTCATTTCCTTCTATAATTGGTTGAGATCAGTGCATCTTACAGGTCACATAGATGGAAGAATCCCTGGATCATTTATACTCTATTTAACTTGACTGAAGGTTCACATGAATACTAAAACACCTTTGGGTCATTGTTATAATTTTGCTCAGATTTTGCCATTTGTTGTAATTAATACCTGCACAGGAAAAGTAAAGCGTTAATTTACTTGAAATTACTTTTTGGTAGAGGTAAACACTGTTGGCAGGGCTAACTTTATGTACCTGTTTGTGTCTCTATATGTGCCTGTATTCAGTTCAGGTGTCCAGTCCTTCTGTTCCAGAGATACCAGAAAATGCCCTGAGCCAGCCCTCCAAAGACACTCATCTGGATAGAGAGGTATGATACATATATATTCAGTATAAATGTATTGTTCACTTTGGCTAAAAAATGTTTGGACAAAACATTCTACAAGTTTGGAACGAATACTCTGTTGGTTTGTTGCCTATACATGTTCAATTCAGATAATTTTAAGAAGCTGGACTAATTATTTAATTAGAAAAACTTGATTCAAAGCCATTGTACCATTAAAATGAACACTAAAGAACACAATTAGTAAATACTAATTCATTAAATGTTGTCATACGCTTCTTAATTATTGATATGTATGTTAGCATGAACATAAAAATGAACATACACATGGAAAATGTGTCCAAATTGTACTTTACCCCAGGCATAATTACAACATTTCATATTAGTGATTGTTTAAAATGATAAAATATGGGTGATTTTGAAATTACAATAGAATAACTGGAATACAGTGACTTTGTAAAGGAGAACTACTTATTAGGCATATCAAAGATCCTTTTCTATATCCTTTACCCTCTCCCACACAGTCTCACAAATGCTTGCCTGACTCTCCAGAAGTAAATCCAACTTGCAGCTCCCAGATCAGACTCTCTGCATGTCCTCATCCCCCTGGTGGCCAGCTCTAAAACCACAGCACACATTACATATCCACACACACAGTTTGCCTTATTGTGGATTTTAAACGCTTTTTATTCTAAATTACATACTGAATAGTAGAATAGCTGCAGGCATTTTGACAGTGAAAAACTGCTTTGATAAATCTTGCTTCATCCAAATGTTGTTTTACATGTTGCCTGTTTTTAATTAGTAGTGCTTTCATACACTGAGAGGTTAAATACCTAACACAATGACATTTTCATTTGTGGTGTTATCCTACTGTACTCTGCCTCATTAAGTGATAAAAATGGCTCTGATATGGTGTTAATAATTGTATCATGGTGATTTCTAGCAGTCATGCTTATTAAATGTCATAAATTAATTAATTAGCTTTGGTTTGATGCATTTTGAAGTACAGGTGAAAGGTGTTTTGGATCCAGCTTTTGAATTTACTTCATGTGTACTTTGCAGAAATTATGAAAGAAAGCCCTAAAAATTGACAAAGTAAGGACTAACTACAATTCTGAGTCTAAAACAAGATCTCTGTGAACAAAATAGCAGATTGTATTGTCTTTAAGGTAAAGACTGTCCTAAAAATCCCTCTGTTTTTTCTTTTTTTTTTTTCTTTCACTATTGGTGAATTGCTACCACTCAACAACTTTCAAACTGTCCAAAGCTGACTTTTCTCTCCAGCCGGTGTTGTTTTTCTTCATAGCCACTGGGTGGTCCATGTCTCTATTGCTTTTTCTCTCTTTTACTTTATGACTGTTTCACTCATTGTCAAGCTCACAGTGTCTGTTTCTCTTTTAGCCCTATGGGACCCAGGCCCAGTCTGAAACTCAATACCTGAGTGTACACAGTTAAGTTCACACCACAGGTTATTGTGTGGAAGTGGGGTCTCAAACAAAATGTGCCAGTAAAGGATAGGTGGATGTGAGCTGTTTATGTGTGGCTGGTTAGTTGGTCAAGGCTAACTAAATTACTGGAGGTTGGTCGTCTGGTTTCAACACAGGAAAGAGTCAAAGACTGTGCTGGTTGGTTGTTGGAGTTGGAGATTTGTTTTGACAAGTTGGACTATCAAGGAAAACTTGTTAGTAAGTGTTGAAAAATGTTTTCAGCTTTGTTTGATGATGTAGAATATGTATGATTTTATGTTGTCAGGAGTTATGTTTCTTGTGCAAGGTTAACACACACCAGCACTGTATGTACAAGCATAAATAACCTGCTTTTCAAAAAAAGCTGTGATACTGTAATTATCCCAATTATAGACATAATATATTAATTTGTAAATCATTATTATATTTTTTTCTCAGTGTATGCCAAATATAACTGTACTTTACTGTTTAGATTAGTTTAGAACCTATACTCTTTGAGCATGAAGCCGTGCTGTTGGAATACATGCAGATTCTAACTGAGGCTATGTCTTATCTGAAAAGATTTAAATGTCTGTAGAGCAGCATGTTTCTGAGAAATCTATAGATATCTTTTAGCATTAATGATGCCTTCACCAATGGGAAAGAACTAATCAGCCATACCATGGCTGATTCCTAGCCAAATGGCCCCCCTCTTCTTTAGCCCAAAATAATTTCAGTTTCCCAATCTCATTAATTGGTGCACTTTGACAGGCATATTAATTTGGTTTGGAACATATGAGAAAAAAAATAGTGTGTACACCATTGAGGCAACACAGATTCATGATACATTTTCATTGTGTACCGATCTAAGTCTAGAAATGTGACTAAAACCCTGAAACACTGTAAATCTGTCAGCTCACTGTAAAAAGTAACTTGACTGCCTATAAAACAAGACGCATGCTTTTTTTCTGACTTGTATTGGGATTCTTCTCCCTTCAAAGGCCTGTTTAGTTCAGTTCAGTTCAGTTCATTTCTGCTCACTTTTATGAAAATCTCAGTTTTATTGAGTAGTTGGGCTAGGCTCAAAAAATACGGGGATGGACACTATGGGAAAGAACTAAAGCTCAGACACTGCGCTCATAACTTTAAGCCATCCTGTTGCACCATTTATGCACATACTGTGATAAAATCTCCCCTCTTATTCCAAATAAATAAACACTCTTTGCAGCAACTTTCAAATCAGGTATAAACTTAAAAAGGTTTTTTTTTTCTCCATTATTACAGTGCAATTTGCAGTAAAGTGTGCGGAGCTCATGCAGTCTTTCACACTGAAAATCATTATATTCTATTTTTATTTCCATTTTGTATTAATTAGTATCCTTTGTTTCAGATACATTCAGTGATGATCTTAAGTTCAAAATGAAGTAAAAAAACAGCTACAGTGATGAAAACATTATGGATGATATAACCAAATGTATCTTTTCATTGAAAAAAAATCATCTGTTTTTAGATTATATTTCTATCATAATAATTTATTTTTGTACTCTTGTTCTCTACAACATTGAGTCTGTACAACATTCCAAAGAGATATATTCTTTTATCCTGGTACATAGAACAGAAAAAACTATTCCTGGTTATGCCCAGCTGGGCTCACCCCAAGTGACCTTTACAGCCTGTTGAGTGTTTCAGTGTTGGACCTGTTAGCCACAATTCCCTCTGAGTACCACTCACACGCGATTGGGAATCCCATGACAGGCCAGCTGGAATCTCCTGTCCACCCCTCGAAATGCATGCAAGCACTAATCCTCCATGGAGCCACCACTGGCCAGCCAGCCTGTCAGTTATTCATTGGGAGGGTTTAGAACTGTGTATGTGTGTGCGTAACATTGTGTGTGTAAGTGTGTGTGCGTGTATATGTGTGTGGATGTGTGTTGGGGATGTTGTTAGGGTTTCCTGTTTGGCTTGTTTTAGTTCTTCCTGGCAGGGGCCTGCTGGCATCATATCTATCAGCTTTAGCACTAGCAAGACAAAAATACATGTAGTGTGTAGTAATGTGGAGATTTTGCAGTGGATATCGAATACCTTAATCATTTTTATTTTAATGTCATTATGCAAAATTCTTAACAGTAGCATTTAATAGAGTTGATCTGATTGCAAGTTTCTTGGCTGATTTAAGCTGTTTTGTTTTGTTTTTCTAAGTGTGACCGCCTAATTCATTTGTGCCAGTTGTCTTTCTAAGAACTCTAACTGACAGCATATACAAACAAAACTCAACTTTTTTCAATGCGAAATATTTTCATTATAAAAAATTTACTTTATAATTTCCCCCCGAACTGCAGTAAATTACAGGATCTCTCTTAAACAAGTGAAAATGAAGTGCTCTCGTGTACACTCACCGATTTCACATATTTTACCTTGCCAAATAAAAACAGGTGGAACAGATGTATATAACAGATCAAATGTCAGTTGCACCATTTTCCAGCATGCTTATGCAGTAAATTCACCAGATAACATTGCATCTGTTCTTTTTCTCTCATCTCCATATTTTTTCTTGTAAGTGCTTTGACCCTTTGACTGCTCTTATACTGAGGGTCATACCTTTGTTAGCTTCTTTACAATGGCCATGTTTAGCTGGGTGAGGGTGATTTGTGTGTCTGATTAGTTTTGTTGTTACAAACATTTTTAATGTGGTCCCCCTGCAGTTTACTTTACCGAACTTTGTGTCTTCACTCACAGTGAAGACCTTTCACACTAGCAAGATACACACAGTGACTGTGTGCAACTATTTGCCTGTGACCTGCAGGTCACCGGTCAGAGCTGAGAACATTAGAAATTAGTGGATTCTGGTTTCTGGCTAGTTGATCGGTGCATCTCTTGCATTTAATCTAGAGAATGAGACTCAAACCCCTCCTCAGAAAGCAGAAATGAATGAAATTTCTTGGGGAAAGATTGATACTCCATCGAACAATTCCCATCAAACCAAACTGGAGGAATTTCCCCAGACAAACATAAACACACCCCAATCTGTCATACTGTCAAGGGTACAAAATATTTTTTTTATGCTCTTTTATGAAGCTAATGACTGCAATGGCTGCAAAAAAAAAAAAAAAAAAAAAAAATATATATATATATATATATATATATATATATATATATATATATATATATGAGAGAGAGAGAGAGAGAAAGAGAGAGAGAGAGAGAGAGAGAGAGAGAAAGGTAGATATATGTATATTTTTTAGTAAATATACTGCATACCTGGCCCTTTGTATTTTATTGTTTTAAGTAATTGACCCTGGACCTGGCCCCAGATAAGCAGAAGAAAATGGATGGGTGGAAATACTTTTATATCAGTCATATTTATTTATTTATTGGTTTAGTTGTCTTTCCATTAGTAAGATTATTGTGACGGCTGTATCTCGTGAATGCCTAGAGAGAATTTCCTCTGATATAAACACTCACTTAAGGGAATAAAATTAAATTTTAATAAAGTTCAATGTCTGTCCTTTTCTTGTGAAAAAGATATCACAGGAACCTGGAGGCCATTTCATTACATCTAGCACAGACCTGGACTCAGGTGTGAACTGAGTAGAATTTGTTGACCAAAGTCACTGTTTCCTCACAAAATATGTTTTTGGATATGGCTCAGGAAGTCATATGCTAGCTATAACACAATTTCCCACAAAGTGAATAAAATTCTGACCTGATGAAATCGTGATGGTCAATTTTACTGTGAGATCAGCATGTAAAAAAGGAAGAAAAAAAAGTCTAATTCATGACATGATGACCATTTTTTCACACTTAGTCAGACACTGAAGGGGTGAATCAAATCTTTGGTGTCCACCTATTAAAGTCCTAAACTGCCATTTCTTGGCTATTTAACTGCCACGTCTTAGATCTAGATTAAAAGGTTTTGCGTCTTCAGATTTTTGATCAAACTTTTCTATGAATCCTTTTCATCTCGGGAAACACACTTGAGCAGTCCTAAATGAAATTTCTTATTTTATCTCCTCTTCTTTGTTGCGTCAAGGAGGTAAAGAGAGAGATTTAATGTAAAGTTTACTGAATCATTTGTTTGGCAGAGTGACACATAATGTAATTTTAATCATATATAATATTTGTTGTCCACTGCTCAAAAAAATAAAGGGAGCACTTAAACAACACAATATAACTCCAAGTAAATCAAACTTCTGTGAAATCAAACTGTCCACTTAGGAAGCAACACTGACTGACAATCAATTTCACATGCTGTTGTGCAAATGGAATAGACAACAGGTGGAAATTATTGGCAATTAGCAAGACACACTCAATAAAGGAGTGGTTCTGCAGGTGGGGACCACAGACCACTTCTCAGTACCTATGCTTTCTGGCTGATGTTTTGGTCACTTTTGAATGTTGGTGGTGCGTTCACACTCGTGGTAGCATGAGACGGACTCCACAACGCACACAAGTTGCTCAGGTAGTGCAGCTCATCCAGGATGGCACATCAATGCGAGCTGTGGCAAGAAGGTTTGCTGTGTCTGTCAGTGTAGTGTCCAAAGGCTGGAGGCACTACCAGGAGACAGGCCAGTACACCAGGAGACGTGGAGGAGGCCATAGGAGGGCAACAACCCAGCAGCAGGACCGCTACCTCCGCCTGTGTGCAAGGAAGAACAGGAGGAGCACTGCCAGAGCCCTGCAAAATGACCTCCAGCAGGCCCCAAATGTGCATGTGTCTGCACAAACGGTTAGAAACCGACTCCATGAGGATGGTATGAGGGCCCGACGTCCACAGATGGGCGTTGTGCTCACAGCCCAACATTGTGCAGGACGCTTGGCATTTGCCAGAGAACACCAGAATTGGCAAATTCGCCACTGGCGCCCTGTGCTCTTCACAGATGAAAGCAGGTTCACACTGAGCACATGTGAGAGACGTGACAGAGTCTGGAGATGCCGTGGAGAGCGATCTGCTGCCTGCAACATCCTTCAGCATGACCGGTTTGGCAGTGGGTCAGTAATGGTGTGGGGTGGCATTTCTTTGGAGGGCCGCATGGCTCTCCATGTGCTCGCCAGAGGTAGCATGACTGCTATTAGGTACCATGAGGTCCTCAGACCCCTTGTGAGACCATATGCTGGCCCTGGGTTCCTCCTAATGCAGGACAATGCTAGACCTCATGTGGCTGGAGTGTGTCAGCAGTTCCTGCAAGATGAAGGCATTGAAGCTATGGACTGGCCCGCCCGTTCCCCAGACCTGAATCCGATTGAGCACATCTGGGACATCATGTCTCGCTCCATCCACCAAAGTCACGTTGCACCACAGACTGTCCAGGAGTTGACGGATGCTTTAGTCCAGGTCTGGGAGGAGATCCCTAAGGAGACCATCCACCACCTCATCAGGAGCATGCCCAGGCATTGTAGGGAGGTCATACAGGCATGTGGAGGCCACACACAATACTGAGCCTCATTTTGACTTGTTTTAAGGACATTACATCAACGTTGGATCAGCCTGTAGTGTGTTTTTCCACTTTAATTTTGTGTGTGACTCCAAATCCAGGCCTCCATTGGTTAATAAATTTGATTTCCATTGATGATTTTTGTGTGATTTTGTTGTCAGCACATTCAACTTTGTACAGAACAAAGTATTCAATGAGAATATTTCATTCATTCAGATCTAGGATGTGTTATTTGAGTGTTCCCTTTATTTTTTTGTGTTCCCTTTATTTTAGAAGGGTAATCTAATACTCTTTCAATGCTTAAATGACACATGATTATATGAAAACTGACTAGGTTTACTTCACACAGAAAAACACATACATGAGTGGTGGGTATGCCTTGGGGGCGGGGGGGTGGTGGGTGGTAGTCATGTTCCATTAATCTGAATCAACTTGTAGTGATTGATCAATTAGCCCTACTTAAAGCTGGGGCTCAGGCTGATCAATAGCACTGATCACCAGCCAAAGGTTTTTCATTAAGACCTGCTGCTCTGCATGAAGAGACTCCGTTAATGGACTGTGTGGAATGAAAAACCTGTAGTGGAAAAACATACATAGACCACACAGTTTTGTCCTCTATTCAATTTATATGTATATTTGAAGGAGGCTGAATATATGTAATGGGATGTTTAATAATTTGTGACATTTACAAATAATTAGTGATAGTGACTGCCTTGGGTTCCACAAAACCAATTCTAACATAAAACCTCATTTCACACCTCTGGGTACTAACTAGGTAGGTATAGGTGGTTCAAAAAATATTTTACAGTATAAATGTTACAGCCCCCTGCCGGCAGGGTCTGAGGGTTGCAGGGAGCATAACAAACACAGGCCTTGCGAAGGACCAGAAGCCAGTGGGTTCTTTCTTGTGTCCATAGTGGGGATATATTTGTTGTAAAGTATTTTTTTTCATTTTCATAACTAATAATATTATACTATTGTCCATATATAGTCCTTATATATAGTATGCAGGGACAGGCACATGCGCATTACATGCATTTTACATACAGTATCCTCGTTTAATCCCTGAATAATCAGTCATATTGCTTCTAAATATTCTTTACGGTTCCATAGTGTCTGGCTGTATTTCCTTTTTCAGCCCAGTCATTGTCAGCTTGTTTGTTAGTTACCTGAAAAAACGAAGCGGATGTTGCTGTGCCACAGCGATATGTCTGATCCACGACCCCATCAAACCCACGGGATCATCCATAGCCCAAAACACAAAAACACTGGTCAGCTACGACTGTCAAACTCACCTTTCTCACCCTTTCCTTACCCTCAATGGGGCCAGGACCCATTGTTTCACTTAAACAATCCTTATTGAATTAAATCTGGCTGCATGCTTTGTTCAGTGAGGCTGATGCGTACTGCTGTCATGGGTCCTATCGTTAATGTGCCATCACTACACCTCATATCCTTAGCAGACACAGAACTCCATTTCCTCTGTAGGTGAATGTGCGTGCACATGTCCCACTGTGGGTGTGTAGGAGTGACTAAGACCATACAAGTGTGCTGGTAGATAGGCTGAATGAGTAACCAGAGGTTGATGGGTGGGACTGCATCTGTGTGTGTGTGTGTGTGTGTGTGTGTGTGTGTGTGTGTTATTCAGCATTAAATCACTCGTCAGAGAAAAAAGCAGACAAGCAAATTGACATGAGGGGCTTTAGTCACTGTTAGAAATGCTTCAGAGAAATAGACGTGCAAACAGCCACACAGTAACATCAATTCTCACCACTAATATAAATACAAATAAAATCCAACCAATACATCTCTAATATAATAACCCTAACCTCTTTGGAGTTTTTAACAGTAGACCAATAGGATATAGGGCATGCTCATCCCAAAAATTATTTAGCAGCTGCTACATTAACAAACAAACTGAAGGCTTTTAAAAAAAACAAAGAAAAGAAAAAAACTCTTATATTAAAACAATATTTTATTTAATTATTTCATCTCAGAACTATGCTGTTTTTTTTTTTTGTCTCACTTTTTTTACCTTCAGATTTTGACCATAAGAAATGTTATCAAGACAAAGCCCTACCCATTTGTAGTTTATATATTTTGATTTGTGATTCACTCTTATTTCATGTGTTCTCCTGATTGTTTGAGAGTGCTATTAATGCAAGGTCACAGGACTGGATCCTTTCAAGCTCAAGACTGTGTGGATATCCTCTTTATCCACTCTGGATAGAGACCATAAATTCAACCTGTTTACTTATTGTAAGGCAGGAACAGTTGGACCAGTAGTTAAATTGCTCAAATTGATCAAGTAATTTATTGATTTTAAACAAAATGATTAATTTTGTAAATATTTATAGATACCTCTGAATGGGAAAACTGGAACTTTAATTCATGAGTTATGGAACCCCTAATGAGGAAAGTTGGAACTCGCTAGATTTGTGTTTGAAGTACTTTTAATAAAACAATTAAAGGAGTTATTGAAAAAAAATCTAAAGGACCAGGTCATTGCAACAAAATAATACTGCCTTTGTAAAGCTTATAATGTTCAGGCTATGTTGACTATTTCCTAACGTACTGAGATAAACCTGTGGGCAATTTAAACATTAGGACATCAAGATTAGAATATGTTTCAGGTTTGAGCAACGGCTAGGGTTAAAGGTAGAGTGTTTTTTAGGAGGGGCATCATAATTGTGGCAACACTTGCATGTGTTTGCACACATGTGGCTGTGCCTGTATCTCTGTTTAAGCGGGAAGGAAGGGAGTTGGTCATAGAGATACTGTGGCAGACAGGAAGAGATCATCCTCATGTTACCATTGCTGGGGTTAAGCTCTATAGCTCCCTGAGCTCAAATGTAGTGTGAATGCAGAATAGTGCTAAAAGGTTCACACAAATATTGGTGTATGCAATGTTTTGAACATAAATGTCTTCTTCCTCATAGTTTTTCACCCTTTTCTTTTTTAGCTACTCAGTAGCAAGTGGCACACAACCATTTTGTTACTACTATAAAGTTTTTTTTCTCCTTCCTGGGTTGGGATGGCAGCATGGACGTTTCCGTGAGCAGTCGATGGGATGGATGTACGGATGACACAGTATCCACCCCCACTGGGGAAAGGAAGTCCCTATCAGAACAAAACAGGAAAGAGACAAAGCAAAAACAAGTGCATGTCTTTTTGGACATTAAATCACTTCCTTTAGGACTCTGAACTGCCTGCCCCACCACCCTGAGCTTCCACCTCAGCACACAACTCTTTCTGCAGACAAAGTGATCTTTTTGTGTATGTGAGTGCACACAAATGTGCAAGGGTCATTTATAATGTATAGCAGTGATGAACTCAACTCATTAACATCACTAACAAAGAAAAGAGACCTGAGAGCCCATTTAGAACAACTTTTGCTTTAATAGTAGGATCTGATGCCCTGTGTCCAGCCAACCAGTCTTGTTTATTGCTGTGAGTTTCAGATGTGATGGCTATCATAGGATGCAAGTGCCATATAAATTGATGTACCCTGACAGATCACAAGCCCTGTCTGGATCCAGGGCCTTGATCTTCATCCAAGAACAAAAACAAAGAGACCAAAGCAGGAAAGGACAGGAAAATGGTAACAGGAAGAGACAAAGAGTGGAGTTTTCATTCAGAACACAAACACTAGTCTCTCTCCATCTTGCTAGTCACTTTTTCAGGTTGTGTATGATACTCTGTGGCTCATTTCCGATATCTAGTGCAAATCATATACACATATTGGAAATGCAGCTCTCATATAGTATTGCACTCATCTCAGTGCACAGCTGTCAAAAAAATATGACTTCCTTCCTGAAAGCAATTTCCTGTTTATGTCTGGATGCAGGTCAGGAGAGGGGTATAGTGGTTCCTACCTCATCCACCGTCATGGTTCAACCCCAGACCTGATGATGCAGGATGTTATGAAGCTCATTGCCATTATGTTGAACAAAATACCTGTCTAGGGTTGACTCCTCCTTGAGCAAGACACTGAACCTCAAGTTCAGTACATGTGCATAATGTGCATGTCTGCATTGTGATGTGTGAGAGTGTATGTGAATGAGAGTCAAATTATAAAATGCCTTGCCATTTAAGGTAGAGAAGGGGTTCATAAGTACAGTCCACTTACCATTTTCCACTTTTGTCTTTTCTCTCCTTCTTCCTCTGTGCCAAATTTAAGTTGCCTATTATAATCCACAAGGCACAAATAAGCAGAAATCCACTAAGCAAACACACTGTTGTAGCATTATTTACGTTTTTTTGCTCTCCACAAGACTGAAGAGATTTCCTCCACACCCCCAAATTGTCTCAATTGCACACACTTGGATCTTCCTGAGGTGCCCTGTTTGTTTCATTTTCTGCTGATTTGCCTAAAACAGGCAGCGGCCGCTGCTGTCAATGTTTAATTTAAGAGCTCATGTTCCCCTTTGCACAGTATCTTGCGGTTGGGAGCATAGATGGGTGGGTTGAGGGAAATGGAGTGGAGTGGGGGATTGATGGAGACCCGTAGGTCTCCGGGCGCCGTCATTAAGATGGCTCCTCAGTGTGGAGATGAGAAAGCATGCTCTGCACTCTGGGCTCATTGAAGATGCTCCCCCTGCCTACTTGGAGTATCCATTATTTATAAGTTTTTCCAAATTCCATCTGACATTTTTATCATTTTTGAATGTCTGTTTCTTATTTGCCTACTCTGAGTGTGTCTGTCGTGCACCCAACAGTTTAAAAACTGTTCAAATTTTTTGAACAATTTAATGTTAGAAAGTACTTTGCAGCTGGCTGCAGTTAGACATCTACAATTATATTTAAGTTTTATTTTTCTAAACGGTGGTTTCAGAGTCAAAGGGAAATTGGTGACAGGCTTTATAACAAAGTGGCATATTAGGTGGTGGTGCACAGAACAAGTTATTAGTCATGCTTGCTTTAAGCCTAATCACTTTGGTAACATTGCATTCAACTTTTCCTGTCAAAAGTATTCATTGTTGTAAGAAAAATGAGCATGAGGTATAAAAGAGGATATCAGCAGTGATAACCATATATTAGAATAAAGACACATGTACATGACTGACTAACTCAGGTCTATAAGGAAACATTTCTCTGCTGCCTACCACCCCTTTCTCGTACATCTGTGGCAGAGCCAGTATTGATCTTACCGCTGCCCTGTGTTTTGGTGTTCACAGCCTCAGGCTTCACACAGCCTCACCTCAACTTACATTACTCACCTCATATTAGACTCTCAGCTTGATATGCACTGTAAGGCTCTGAGACACTCCCATAGAGCACTTGTAAAATGTCAGTTAGCATGAACTCCAAAAAAAGAAAAACCTCCAGTGCCCACTTGCTGTCAATCTTTCTCTGGGCATTGGAGGTTTATTTAATATTGTGGCATCTATTGTTTGTATGTGTTTTAAACAGATGTGTTTGGAAAGTCATAATATACACACGCGCACACACACGCACACACACACGCACACTGAAATTGTAGAAAAATTCAAATTAGAGGGGAAAAAAAAAGAGTTGCTTTAATTCTTTGTGGTGTACAGATGAGGACAGAAATATAGGCCCCCTAAGAAAATTTTATGTTTTTTAAGTATGTCCCAAATGTTGTCAAACAACAAAGAATTTTTAACATAGCAAACATCCTAGTTTTATTTTGGATGCTTACATTAAAATTATTACACAAAAACTACCAGAGTCAAAATTAATAGCCCCCCGATGCTAATAGTCTATTGTGTATGATTTTGCTGGATAACAGCCTGCAGTGTTTGTTGTGGTTTTCAACAAGTCTCAAACACGTCTCCTGATCAATCCCAGCATATCAATCCGAGCCTTCTTCTTTGGCGACTCTCTCAAGTTCCTCCAGATTTGATGGCCTTTTGGTGTGGACCTTACTTGACATGAGGGGCTTTAGTCACTGTTAGAAATGCTTCAGAGAAATAGACGTGCAAACAGCCACACAGTAACATCAATTCTCACCACTAATATAAATACAAATAAAATCCAACCAATACATCTCTAATATAATAACCCTAACCTCTTTGGAGTTTTTAACAGTAGACCAATAGGATATAGGGCATGCTCATCCCAAAAAGTATTTAGCAGCTGCTACATTAACAAACAAACTGAAAGCTTTTTTTTTTTTTTAAAAAACAAAAAACAAAAGAAAAGAAAAAAACTCTTATATTAAAACAATATTTTATTTAATTATTTCATCTCAGAACTATGCTGTTTTTTTTTGTCTCACTTTTTTTACCTTCAGATTTTGACCATAAGAAATGTTATCAAGACAAAGCCCTACCCATTTGTAGTTTATATATTTTGATTTGTGATTCACTCTTATTTAAGGTGATGTGTTCTCCTGATTGTTTTAGAGTGCTATTAATGCAAGGTCACAGGACTGGATCCTCTCAAGCTCAAGACTGTGTGGCTATCCTCTTTATCCACTCTGGATAGAGACCATAAATTCAACCTCTTTACTTATTGTAAGACAGGAACAGTTGGACCAGTAGTTAAATTGCTCAAATTGATCAAGTAATTTATTGATTTTAAACAAAATGATTAATTTTGTAAATATTTATAGATACCTCTGAATGGGACAACTGGAACTTTAATTCATGAGTTATGGAACCCCTAATGAGGAAAGTTGGAACTTGCTAGATTTGTGTTTGAAGTACTTTTAATAAAACAATTAAAGGGAACTTGAAAGGAGTTATTGAAAAAAAAAACTAATGGACCAGGTCATTGCAACAAAATAATACTGCCTTTGTAAAGCTTATAATGTTCAGGTTATGTTGACTATTTCCTAACGTACTGAAACAAGCTCAAGCTCCTCCAGATTTGATGGCCTTTTGGTGTGGACCTTACTCTTGAGTTCACCCCACAGATTTTTGATGGAATTCCAGTCAGGGTTTTGTGCAGACCAGTCAGTAACGTTCACTTTTGTTTTCTGGAGGTAGGTCTTTACCAGGAGCGACCTATGTTTTGGGTCGTTATCATGTTGGAAGACAAAGCAATGACCCAAACCCAGGTTTGGTGCTGACTGCTTAAGGTTTTCTTTCAAAATCTTTACATGTTCTTCTTTTTTCATGATTCCCTCAACTTTCCAGTTCAAGATGCACTGAAGCATCCCTACAGCATAATACTCCCACCACCATGTTTCACTGTGTTTAGAAATGCTATATTAAAAATCCCTTGCTCTGTTATAAAAGTAGTTGGGAAAATGTTCACAAAAACTTTAAATTTCATAGAGGGACTAATAATTTTGTCCTCATTTGTCAATTCAACAAGGTGTTGGAGACATTTCTCAGAGATTTTGGTCCATATTGACATGATAGAATTACGCAGTTGCTGCAAATTTGTCAGCTGCACATCCACAATGCAAATCTCTCATTAATCACATCTCAAAGTTTCTCTGCTGGATGGAGATCTAGTGCCTGTGGGGGCCATTGAGGACAGTTAACTCATTGGCATGTTCAGGAAATCAGTTTGAGCTTTGTGGTATGGCACACTATCCTGCTGGAATAGCCATCAGGAAATGGGTGTACTATAGTCACAAAAGGATGGACCTGCTCAGCAATAATACTCAGGTTGCCTGTGGCATTTAAATTATGCTCAGTTGGTCATTGGCCAAGAAAATATCTCCCATGCCATTACACCACCACCAGCAGCATCAGCCATTGATCCATGCTTTCATGTTGTTTACACCACTCTTTTGCATACCTTGGTTGTAATGAGTGGTTATTTGAGTTACTGTTGTCTTCCTTTTAGCTCAAAGCAGTCTGGACCTTCTCCTCTGACCTCTAACATCAACAAGGCATTTTCACCCAGAAAACTGCTGCTCACTGGCAATTGTAAACCCTAGAGATGATTGTGTGGGGAAAATCCCAGTAGATCAGCAGTTTATGAAATACTCAGACCAGCCTGTCTGGCACCAATAAACATGCCATGTCCAAAGCCATGTAAATCACCTTTCTTCCACATTCTGATGCTTGGTTTGAACTTCAGTAGGTCATCTTGACTGTATCTACATGTCTGAATGCATTGATTAGAAATTTGCATTAATGAGCAGTTGAATAGGAGCACCTAATGAAGTGGCCAGTGAGTGTACTCTGAGTATTATAAATAGTGCTTTCTACGACCACCAGAATAATACACAATGAGATAATGCATTTTGGAAGAATGGTGTTCCATTTCTGTAGTCTACTTCCAGAGATTTTTAGAATAAATGCCAAGGTCCATTGAAGCTGTTGTGACAGTAGACAATGCCCCAACATCTCAGTAAGACACTTTATTTTGACTTAATTTTTTTAACCTATCATTTGTTACAGATAAAACATCTTTCTTCACATTTTTCTCAGAATTAGTGGCATGCCTTTTAGTTTCCACACCACATTTTTTTTAAGTTCATGCATATACGCACTCAGTCATTTATTGACTTCATTACACAAATGGTTTTAAATGCTTTGCCCAAGGGCACCTTTGCTGTGATTGTCTAACCCAGTCAATTTTGTTTGTCTCGTCCATTTATTTTATAGCTTGTAGTAATGTGGTGTTCATGAATGACAAATGCACAGTCCTGACACTATTCTCCTGATTTTGGAAGGTTTATGTAGCTTAAAGTGATTTCAAAGATTTAAAGTGACTTTTTGACATAAGGAACTGCATATTACTCACCAGTGGTGCAGATTGGAGAGCTCCCTGCCATGTGGTGGCTTTCTGCCAGACTAAAACAAACCACAGTAAAGACAGCCACGCTCAAAAGAAGCAACTTATGGTCTAATGAAGGAAAATAAAATTAATCCAAATACACAAGAAGTTGTCTTAAATTATGGTTTTATTTGAATATTCAATTTCTAGGGTATCAGCTATTGGCTGATCTTTGTCTCTAAACTGCTAAACGTGGTTAAATACTGGCAGCTGGACAGTCTATTTAGCTTTGCTGATGTACTCCTCCCTAAAAAGTTGTCATGTACACTGCCAAAATAAGGACACGTCACCTCATGACTATAAGATGCCGTGTCATCCGTGGTATAGTAGTCTGAAAAGTTTCTGCTTTAGGTACAGTTAGAAGGCCATTTGGGAAATTTACTAAAATTGAAACAATAACCTGTGTGGAAATCTAAGAACACAGCATTTGCAGCTATGTAGGCCTAGGCCTAGGTCTGGTGTTTGGGGTAGGCCATAGTCTGGTGATGAGGGTTGCAGCTGCCTTGACATCCAATGCCAAGTATAGTAATGACATCCAACAGTGGTTCAGCCCACGCAAAAACTATACGCTCAAAACTTCTCACTGTTACCCCGTTTACCACAAAGCACATAATCTGTAAAACCACACCCTTACGTCATTAATGATTTAATACTTCTGAAAGGATAAATTAGTTATTTATTGGAATAGATTCAGCTCAACAGTTTGACAGCCTTAGAACTCTAGGTAATGATAGGCAGCCTTTCCTATGTTAACTGGACTTCTGGTCTTTATAAAACAGAGACAGCGCTAGTGCCGAACAGATGCTGAGGCTAGGTTCCCTAAA
Organism: Pterophyllum scalare; assembly: GCA_024447675.2. NCBI lineage: Eukaryota > Metazoa > Chordata > Actinopteri > Cichliformes > Cichlidae > Pterophyllum > Pterophyllum scalare. The sequence goes on along the minus strand of JAMQGT020001384.1, from coordinate 80,448 downwards.
GATCTTCCATGGGGATTATATGCCTAATTTTTCTTAGCTATGTTTAAGTCTGTGGTGTTGCTTCATAGGAGCTTCATTACAGTGTTACTGCTGCCTCTGGCAGAGGACTGAACCTCTTAAGAGTCTTAGTAGTTTAGAGAAACTGCTGCTGTCTCGAGAGAGGGTCAGCAGACTAAATAATCAGTTTCCCATCACAGTGACAATGTGAAAGCAGCTGTTTGCATCTGAAGGCCTGCCAGCAACTGTCTGTTGTGCTCTGAGACAGAGAAGGAAAGAAAAGAGACACGAAGAGAGTGAAAGATGAAAGAAAAGTTTCTTTCTGCTTGATTCAGGCTTCTAAAGGGTTTTCATATTGATCTCACCAACAGACCTGTAGATGAATATATAAACACATGGACAAGGACTTACTACATCTGTCTGTGGAAACACATTAGCAGACCAATGTCTAAAGCTAAGCCAAATCTTTTATTTTAGTCAAATTACTAAATTATGCTAAAAAAAAAAAAACTTTTTGATTTATGCTACAAATGTATTATTTGTTTGTATAGTACTTGAAAATAATTAACTACCTAAATAATAAAATGTAATTAAAAAAGAAAGAAAGGAAGCAGTGCTCGCCAGATCACATTCTTCCTTTGTGTGACACCAGGCAAGAAATCCTTTATTGTACATTGTTTTGCTGTCCACAGAAGTAATTTCTCTGGGATTATAATAAATTATATAATTAATCTTGAACATAGGGCATGTTTACACTGCAAAAGTTGATTTTGATTAGTTTTTTGTGTAAATGTAGTATCAGTCTTCCTTCTGTCCTTTGTCATATCATAGTCTGTTGTGCTAATAAAGGCCCCACAATGAACCTATGAATAGAGTGGCCACTCTGCACACTCAGTTTGCTAAGCTGACAAACAAAGACATCAGACAAGTGCAGCCTCATCATCTACTAGTAACCCACAACCTAAGGAAAGAGGGACTGGTTGCTGCAAATGGTAAAACCTTAAAAATGTGGACAAAGATGTGATTAATACACAAACAGTATTATACAGAGATAGGTTCTCTTCCACAAGACCCATGAGGCCCACTACTTTTGTAGATGGCACCCTGTCAATAGGTTATGGTCTATCAAGACCAGTTTTCTGTAAGATGTAGCATTACTCTTTGCAATGTTGACTCTTTTGGCTCAGTGTCACAAAATTGCTATCTTGGTATAGTTGGACACGCTTAACAGAGGCTTGACTTCAGTGGTCTTGAGCAATAGTGTTCCAGGCTTTCAAGGTCTTTCAAAAGTTTTCTTTGAACATTGGCTGCTTTTTCACTCATTTTCAGTTCAGCCTTTCACAAAAACAGTAGTTGCCATTTCTTTAGTTGAATCTGATACAGATAACAGTCTGACAGGCATAAAATAGTACACTGCTCAAAAAAAATAAAGGGAACACTCAAATAACACATCCTAGATCTGAATGAATGAAATATTCTCATTGAATACTTTGTTCTGTACAAAGTTGAATGTGCTGACAAGAAAATCACACAAAAATTATCAATAGAAATCAAATTTGTTAACCAATGGAGGCCTGGATTTGGAGTCACACACAAAATTAAAGTGGAAAATCACACTACAGGCTGATCCAACGTTGATGTAATGCCCATAAAACAAGTCAAAATGAGGCTCAGTATTGTGTGTGGCCTCCACGTGCCTGTATGACCTCCCTACAACGCCTGGGCATGCTCCTGATGAGGTGGTGATCTCCTTAGGGATCTCCTCCCAGACCTGGACTAAAGCATTTGCCAACTCCTGGACAGTCTGTGGTGCAACGTGACGTTGGTGGATGGAGCGAGACATGATGTCCCAGATATGCTCAATCTGATTCAGGTCTGGGGAACGGGCGGGCCAGTCCATAGCTTCAGTGCCTTCATCTTGCAGGAACTGCTGACACACTCCAGCCACATGAGGTCTAGCATTGTCCTGCATTAGGAGGAACCCAGGGCCAACCGCACCAGCATATGGTCTCACAAGGGGTCTGAGGATCTCATCTCAGTACCTAATAGCAGTCATGCTACCTCTGGCGAGCACATGGAGAGCCATGCGGCCCTCCAAAGAAATGCCACCCCACACCATTACTGACCCACTGCCAAACCGGTCATGCTGAAGGATGTTGCAGGCAGCAGATCGCTCTCCACGACATCTCCAGACTCTGTCACGTCTCTCACATGTGCTCAGTGTGAACCTGCTTTCATCTGTGAAGAGCACAGGGCGCCAATGTCAAATTTGCCAATTCTGGTTTTCTCTGGCAAATGCCAAGGGTCCTGCACAGTGTTGCGCTGTGAGCACAACCCCCATCTGTGGACGTCAGGCCCTCATACCATCCTCATGGAGTCGGTTTCTAACCGTTTGTGCAGACACATGCACATTTGGGGCCTGCTGGAGGTCATTTTGCAGGGCTCTGCACAAAGGCGGAGGTAGCGGTCCTGCTGCTGGGTTGTTGCCCTCCTACGACCTCCTCCACGTCTCCTGGTGTACTGGCCTGTCTCCTGGTAGCACCTCCAGCCTCTGGACACTACGCTGACAGACACAGCAAACCTTCTTGACACAGCTCGCAATGATGTGCCATCCTGGATGAGCTGCACTACCTGAGCCACTTGTGTGGGTTGTAGAGTCCGCCTCATGCTACCACAAGTGTGAAAGCACCACCAACATTTAAAAGTGACCAAAACATCAGCCAGAAAGCATAGGTACTGAGAAGTGGTCTGTGGTCCCCACCTGCAGAACCACTCCTTTATTGAGTGTGTCTTGCTAATTGCCAATAATTCCCACCTGTTGTCTATTCCATTTGCACAACAGCATGTGAAATTGATTGTCAATCAGTGTTGCTTCCTAAGTGGACAGTTTGATTTCACAGAAGTTTGATTTACTTGGAGTTATATTGTGTTGTTTAAATGTTCCCTTTATTTTTTTGAGCAGTGTACTTTTGTACCAGAAAGATGATTCCCAAAGAGCCAAGTACTCTGAATATCTGAAAACTCTGAAATCTCTGGTGTATCTCAGCATGGTATGTAGTGTGTCCTTAAATATTTTAAAGAAACTGGGCAGGTGGAGGACAAAAGAAGAAGTGGTAGGCCTAATGAACTATCTCCAGCAGGTGAGCAGCACCTGAAAGTCATGTCCTTAAGAAACAGGAAAAAGTCCAACAAAGACTTGACACAGGACTTGATAGATGCATCTAGTCTTTCAGTTTATCCATCTACAGTACTGTTCCTGAAACCTCATCAGAAATGGTTTCATTGGAAGGGTGGTACAACAAAGTGTGCATTCTGTCATGGTTTGGGGCTACATTTCAGCCACTGGTGTTGGTGATCATGCAATACCATCTGATTGGCAACAGCTTCATTTTTCAGGCAAATGCACTGCAGATGCCCTAAAAGCATAACTGGATAGAAAACCACACAGTGAAACAATCAGTTGTGGATTGGCCTCCCCAGAGCCCAGACCATTATTCAAGCAGCGTGGGATCATCCTGAGAGAAAACAGAATAAAAGGCAGCCAACATCCAAGGAAGAGCTTTGAATCTCCTTCAAGAAGCCTGGAGAACTATTCTTGAAAACTACTTAAAGAAATGACATAAAAGTTGTGTAAGAGAATTCAGGCTGTGTTGAAGAATAAAGGTGTAGAGAACAAATATAAACTTCTGTCATAAGTTGACCCTACTTTAATGTGGAGGATCTTCTCTGATCATGAGAGCTGGGTGTCAGGCTGTGACAAGCAATTTTGAAATTCAGAAATTTGGAGGCCACTAAAAACATTGCAGAGACAGACTGTAGAGTGAGAGACAAGGCAATCCAGGGATGGCTGCTTGAATATGGCTGCCCAAATTGTAACTACTGATTTAATCTTGTAATTCACACACAAATTTACTCTTTCACAGTAAGAACCTAAACTACTGCACACAGACTCAGCTGATACAGTGATTCCATGATAATGCATGTTTCCAGGTGCAGCCAAGTGGGTATGTCATAAGAAGTAATAAGGAAGAAGGGTTTCTTAGGAAAGAACAGCAGTTTAAGTAGTATGAGGATGATCAAAACTACAAGTGTAAAATCACTCATCCTGCAGCTGTACAGTGTTGTTTGGAGGCTTTACTGACCAAAACTATCCATCGTTCAGGGTACAAAACTGTGTCAATAAATGAAATATTTATGTACAGTAAATGTAATCTTCTTCTCACCCTTTGTTCTGTAATTTTCTATTTCTTTTTTTTAAATCCTTTTTTGTCAGTTTCACTAAAAAAAGGTCATAGCAAAAATATACATATTTGTCTGGATTTTTAATAGGAAAACAATTTCTTTACCCAGAATTCTGCAGAAGATGAACAGTGTTGTGATATTCAGGTTGTCATATTATTACAGATGCCACATACCTCTTTTTGTAGCTCCCATAGAGCACTCTTTTTGATAATGTTCACGCAAAGGTCAAGATTCCACATGCAGTTATTCACCAGCATTCACCTTCGTCACTTGGCTGAGGTCTGGCATGATTAATTCTTTGTGTCTTGCCATGTCTCTGTGTGCCAGGTTCATCTTGCTTACAATGGCGCCAAGCAAACACAGGAGAAAAGTGTGTGCCTGAAAGTGTATGTGTTTTTAAAAGACATTGGTGCAACCGTTTTAACAGGGCGACTCTGTTTGAATTAGATGTTCTAACCCCCCGCTTGCTAAATGGATTTCTAAAGTGGCTGTAGTTGGAGGCTTTCAATCGGATGCAACCTTGAGTCCTTTTTTATGTGAGCTCTGTAGGATTTAAGTGCCGGTATAACATGAGCACGACTGAATGCATGCTCCTCATTTTTTGAAATTGAAAAATCTCCAAAGGCTCTCCCCATTGTGCAGGCAATTAATGGAATGCTGGCAGCGAGGTTCAGGTGCTTAAAAGTTGTATTTTTTTCTCTCTCTCTCCCGATCTCTTTTTAATGACTAATAAAGGATAATCATCGTGGAAAAAACATCATAATGCTGTAGGCTTCCTCTTTATGCACAATGATGTATAATGCATGCTTTGAAATGAAACGGCAGCGGCCTTCGAACCATTCCATCTCCAAACCTTAGTGTATTTGTTTTGCATGCCACAGTGAGGCTTTTGCATAATAATTGTGAGTGTTCCCTTTAACAGTGCTTGCCTTTTAATTTGATCTTTATGTTTTTAAAGTTTGTCCATCAGGCCGCCAAACAATGGGTCCTCCAGTCGCTGCTTGGCGTAAGTGATTGGAACGTATGCTAATTGCCTCTCTAAAGAGTTGTGTTTCTTTTTTTTTATCCTTTTTGTTCTTTATGTGTAGGATATGGTCTGTCTCAACCAATTTTAGAGTTGAAGCAGATGAATAAATATTAGTGATCAATTAAACCTCTCCCCTTAACTTTTTAAACAACCTTTAACATGTAATGCCCCCACCCCACCCCCACCCCCACCCCTACCCCTCATCTATGAAGTAAAATACACATAAAAGCTAAACATTAGTTTGAAATGATAGCTACTTTTCCTAACCTTTTTTGGAGGGAGGGTTCTTTTTTCTATTTGGTTCGTTTTAAACTTTTGAATTTTGGTTATTTAAATTTCTGCCTGTCTTTGTATTCTACTTTTCCACCAATGATTAAGCCCCACCATGACCCTGGATAAGCCTTTAAAAAATGGATGAATGGGATGTTTAAATCACACAACATTATATTTGTAGTGTAAGATGGTTAAACCATGCCAAAAAGTCTTTTTTCCAGTGGTCAAAATAAATTGGTTTTAACTTCCAACTGATATAAGGGATTGTTTAATTTCTGAGGTTTATTGTTACTGCCAGAACTGTTTTACAGGTAGTCAACACTGGGCGGGAGGAAGTCGAGGGTATGGGAGGGGGCTCCAATGAACATCTGCAAACTGATTTCCCTAATGTTGCTAGTGTTTGTCATTGCTTTTTTTTTTTTTTTTAAGGGAGAATATCACTTCAATAGTTAAATGCAAAGTTTGTGACATCAGGGTAAAATGTTGCCTGCTTTTAGTTTAATGATATGCAATGACTAAGTCAGTACACCCAGGTGGAGAATGTGGCTGTAGATATTTATTAAAACTCCAAGTAAAACTCATAGCTGGCATCAGTTGTTTTAAATAAAGGTGAATAATTGAGACCAAATATACAGTAAAAGTTCTGCTCTCTCATAAAGTCGGTGATTAATTTTATTTAGTGGTTGTGCTTGTCTCAGGCCTGTCGAGCCTGCGGGCCCGCCTGAAATTGGGCTGAATATCAAACTTACTTATTCCAGCATTCAGTTGCACGTTTTCTCGCAATCTTGGAACACGTCCAAAAGCTTTCTTTTTATTCTTTCCTTTTTTTTTCTCCTCGTGCCCTCAATCTCTTTCTCTTTGACTGTGCTTGACAATGCAGGGAAACATACAAGCGCATCTTGGTAAATTCGAGTGATGTGGTTCCAGAGTTTAAAAGCTTCACATAACACTAGCAGACACAACTTGGGGCTGTTTGTGTGACGGAAAGGAAAACTTGTTTAGAAACTGACAGCACTGTGTGTGAGAGAGATTTAAAAAAAAAAATGTATGTGTGTGTTTATGTTGCTTTTGGCAAGTTATTCATTTGTAATTTTTTTCTTCTTGCTCTCTGTGTGGTTATCTTTTGAGTTGGTTGGTTTGGAGCTGATGTCCACCTTCGGGGATGCACATAGCATGCATTTCTGAGTATTTTCACCTGAGGCTGCACTTGTTAGAGTCTGTGGATAAATGTATATACATTATTTATACAAATTCAGGGCGAGTGAAAGCAGGTTTAACACATTTACAGACAGGAGGCCAAGCACTGAAAGCCAAGCTCCAAGTGAGGATTGCAATGCTGTGTGAGGGGAATCGAGCTGGCCGCTTGCTCATCTGTGACCAGAATCCTTAATGCTGCATGTGAACACAGATATTATTATCTTTACTGCCTCAGCAATTAAATGATCCCTTATATCAGTTGCTTCACAGAAAGAAATTAAAAGTAATAGGCTGTTAAAAGTTTGGCATTTACAAAAGGCTCTTAAGAAACCTGTTGGCATTGTTGCTGAATTTTTTATTTTCTAAAAATGTAGAAAAGTACTAGTGACTGCTCAACAACTTCTTCTTCAGTTTAGAAATTATGTATGTATCTTTAAGAAAACATGAGAAGAGATTAATGAATCTAAGAGAGGGATGGGGAGAGGGAAAGGTTGGCTATAAGGCACAGAGAGCTGTAAGGTGGATCAAACTCAGGGTGGATCATTTCATGTAGAACAGAAAAAAACAAACAAACAAAAAAACATTGAAAATGATGAAGAAGTTTCATAAGCCAGGTCTTATGTATTTGCACAAAACTGCACTTGTTGCAGAAGTACAGCTATTTAGCCTCATTCCAAGAATCACTTTGTAATAATAAAAGCATGCATTAATGTGACATTTGTGCTGTTGAAGGTTGCTGAGCAGGACAGCTCTTTTGAATTTAATTGCTTTTGATATAAAACTCTATATTTGACTTCAAGATCTCAAATGAAAACCTTAATTCAGATTCATTCACTCACTCAACAATGACTAAAAGGTTTGATTTTTAAACATATACAATTGCTGGAAATTGTTTCCATCCTTTCGTAATATAGTTAAAAATTGTTGTAGATGTCAGAAGTACCGCAGTTTGATAGCAACAAAGCATGGATAGATGAATGCTAAAGACACATGAGGGTCAAGAGTAAAAAACATCAGTGTCACATCAGGAAGGTCAGACAAAGTAACTTAGACGACTTGATAGATTATATACAAAGTGTGAAAAACACCTGGAATTACAAGTTTTTGGTTGTTTTTTTTTAATCAAGTTTCTAACAGTTCCAACTACACTGACAAATCACTGTATACTGCACTTAATCTCCCTGCTAGGATGAAATGAGAATTACCATTTGTCTTCTTCCTAATCAATGTTTTGTGTTTTTTTTCCCCTTTATTGTTGCGTTATTGCAATATACTGCTTTCCTAAAGTTACTTGAAATTTCTCACTTACCCATCCCTCTCCTCCATCTAGGAGCCACCTCCTCCAGAAGTGGATGTCTTGCCACCTGGCTGCAGTCTTCATGTTCCCATGGAGCTCGAGTTTTCAGCTTCCTGTTTCCCTCGCAGCACTGCACCTCAGAAAAGCTATGATCTTGTCCATGTAGACTAATCTGGCTGGTGGGATGATGTTTTTTTCATACTTTTTTTTATCTGACATTTATCTGTCCCCGGTGATAAAACAAAACAAAACATAGAGACACACCTGTGTTCTTGATTGTTTCCCTCATTTGTAGACTTTAAGTATTTAATTCCTTTAATACCTATTTTAAAACGCCCTGGATAGTAATGTACTGCCTCAAATATATGGTTATAATCTAGACTTAATAATTAATGATATGTACATAATGATTTTAATTGTGTTTTTTGTTGTTGTTTTTTTTATCCTGAAAACAGTTCAAATATTTCTCATTCCTACAGGAATGAGAATTGCAATAACACACAATGAGTGCTTGAGTGTAATTTCCCACACATAACAAACGAAATGGAAGTGGGCAGCATTAGTGTGCACAGGAAATCTGAATCTGGTGTTACAAGCATAACAATTATTTATTGAGATATGAGGAAAAACTCAGCCTCATTGAGAGACACTCCCCAGGACCAGGTAGTGACGGGAGCATTCAGAATGTCAGCAGGAGAGGAACAAGTCAGTGTCAAGCAGGAAGGAAATAGCATTTAGATTTTTTTTTGTCTCCATGTGTTGACAGTGTGTACATGAGCATGTGTACATGATGCACAAAAGCAGTCGTTGTTTGAGTCCTGTCACAAATCCGGTGTACAAGTCTGTTTGACAATGAGTAAATATTCTAAAAAATTTCTTGTGAAGCAGTCAGGTCGATTTCACACCATTTATTATAACTTCTCGCTGTCAAGTTACCAAAAACACTTCCTCAGAGCATTTATTTGACTATCTCCAAACAGAATTTTCTTAGGGGTTGGAGCAGGACTGTAGTGATGTTACAACAAACATGCAGTAAAAAGCAGGATTTATGCAATGGCCACATTAGTGACTGTATTGCCTACATGAGGTGAGGATTCCACTGTGTGTTATGATTAGGTTCATAATTTGTTGGACAAAGACAATTTTTGTAGTTTTGCCTCTCTACATCACATTACAACCATTTTTTATACACAGTCCCCCATTTTCAAAGGTCAGATTTAATTGACTGACAAACAGCTTCATGGCCAGGTGAGGTGAGTTTTATGACAAATGTAGCAGGCAAAATATCTGAAGTTGAAGTGTTGAATTTGTATTTTTTAGCTTTTCACTGTAATTTTAAATATGAGGCCTGAAGTGATGTCAGTGCAAGTGAGGGAGGCCATTGTTCGACTGGAAAAAAAAAACTATCAGAGAGAGAGCAACAATTTTAAGAGTGACACACTCAACAGTCTGGTTCATTGTTAAAAAGAATGAATGCACCGGCCAGCTCAGCAATACCAAAAAATCCAAAAGACCAAAGAAGACAACTTAAACTACTTGATAATGGAATTATTTCCATAGTTAAAAAACAATCTAAAAAGTCATGAAAACTCTCGAGGAGGTAGGCATATCACTGCGATATTCTACAATCAATGCAGAGCGTTTACAACAAGGTGCAAATCACTGACTCAAAAAGAGGCTACAGGAACAAAAGACCTGATGAGACTTTTTCCAGAAACCACCTAAAAGTGCCTGCACACTTCTGGAAAATAAAAAAAAATATCTTGGGACTGATGAAACCGATATTGACGTGTGCCAGAATGATGGGAAGTTAAAAAAAAATATGGAGAAGGAAAGAGGTTGTGATTCAAAGCATATCACATTATCTGTCAAACATGGTGGTGGCAGTGTTACGGTATGGTCACATGTGGCTGCCAGTGGAACGGGGCCACTAGTTTTAATTGATGATGAGGCTGCTGATAGGAGTAGCGGGATGAATTCTAAAGTGTACAGGGCTATACTCAGCTAAATGCTGTAAAACTGATCCGCTAGTGCTTTACAATGCAACCAGATAATGACCCAAAGCATACTACAGAAGGAATCCAAAGCAAAGAAATGAGATATTCTTCAACAGCTAAGTCATTCACCTGATCTCAACCCAACAGAGTATGCTTTACAGTTATAAGTTACAAACGTGAAGGCAGGGAGACAATCAAGCAGCAGCTGAAGGTGGCTGCAGCCTGGCCTTGCACTGACTACAAAAGATTTTCACCCAAGTATTAAAACAGTCCTTATATTTAATTTTGTCCAATTTATTTTGAGCCTCTGAAAACAGGGTTCTATGTATAAAAATTGCTGTACAGTTAATGCAGAAATTTTGAATTAAAGCTGAAAGTCTGCATTTCGATGACATATTGATTGTTTGATTTAAAATCCATGTGATGGTGTTGAGAAACCTTTGACCAACAAATTATGGACCTAACTGTGTATGATGTCCATGGCAGCTGCAGAACCTAAACACTGACTTTGAGAAAGTGAATGAGAGATAAGATTGTCTGACCAGAAGACAAAATTAATGACAGATCGTGAAGCTCAGAATCAGAAATAGCTTAGTGACTTTTCTGTACATTAAACATGCCACTGAAAGACTTTAGATCATTCCATGACTTATTAACAAAATGCTGTCAAGATAAACAAATAATAATAATAATTAAAAAAAAAAAACTGCACAGGTTGATGTGGGAGGTAAGTGCCGGGACATTTTGATAAACAACTACTATACATATGGAGAAACTCGTGAAGAGAATAATTTAGGCTGCCACGTTTAAAAAAGAAAAAAAAGCTGCTTTTCTTCATTTCGGACACAATAATAGAAGTCACAGCTCACAGGGGAACGATGCAGTCTTTGGTATAAGAGCAAACTGGACAGAACGATGATGCAGGATGTGAATAAGAAAAACTGATGTAGCACAGACATCTTTCACATCTACTCACTAAAATACAATACTTGTTTCAATGTACAGACTTGCATGAACATTTAAAAGACTGAAAAATTGTGGCGGTTTTTCTTCCCTTCTTTCATAAGTTTTTTTTTCTTTTTTTTTTTTTTGAAAGCCTGTTATTTTTGACTCGCATCATCAAACTACTTATGGAAACAAAACAAGAACATGCTACAGTAAACAAATTTATTCTGGCGTGGGCACCTTACGTCATGTAACACAAAGATGGAAATATAGCGACGCAATAAATTATTTTCATTATTAAGCGTAACCAGTGACATACTATACATCAAAAATGTCAAAGCATTGTAAATAAAAAAAAAATTAAAAACAAAAAAGCAAAATGCTTTACAAATAAAAGGTTGGAAGCCGAACGGAAACCTTACACAGACGGCAATGCTCAAAAAACAAACGTTTGAATGCCAGCAGACACAGAAATTAATATTTTAAGTGTGATTCCTCTTTGATTTTAGTGTCTCACGACATAATTTAAGTACTGCTCGAAACAAATAAAAAAATAAAACACTGTACACACACCAAAGAAAGCAAACCAGAAGGATCTTTTTTTTCTTCATTAATTTCTTTTTTTTTTTAGGAAATCATTGCTTTGCAATTTAGGCTTCATCACAGTTCTCTCCCATTTGACCACGTGAATGTAAACAACTGCTGAATTATTCTTTTTTAAATTTTTTACAACATTAATACTTTATATATATATATATATATATATATATATATTTATATATTTGTACATATTTTCATTCACATCTGCACGGTTAGCTAGCATGGTAATGAAATAAGGCAAGACTCACATAACTGTGACATCACAATGTTTTTTTTTCTCTTATAATACTGATTATTAAGGTATTTGTCATTTCCTTCATCTGTTCTGCAACAGGCTTTGGTCTTTTTGGACAAGAGCAGGACTAATCCTTCCCTGTCTCCAGAAACCGCACTTTTTTTGTTCCAGTTTGAGTGAAATGTTAAAAAGGGAATTTTTGTTGCGGGAAATGGGTCTATAAATACAATTATTTAAGCTGACATTATTAATTGAATTTACTTAACACTGGTCGTTCTGAGGTACATAGTCTAAGATAACTTGGGGAGATGGAATAAGAAGAACTGCAAGGCGACCATGAGGAGCAAATGACTTCCATTACAAGAGAAAAAAAACACGTCTTTTTCTTATTCACCCATTTAGCATTTTGTTCATTAACAAATGTTCCTGCTTCAGACTTTTATTTTTCAGCTTTCGGTTCTCCCTTTTCAGTTAGGCCAAGCTGCCATGGCAGGCATTTTTTTTTTTGTGATTTGAAAAAAAAAACCAAAACAGACATGATGGTAGCTAAAAGTCTCTTGCCTGATTGACTGCTTGACATTTTGCCTTTACAGTACCAATAGCAACTAAAAGCCAGTTTTTATCGAGAGAGCACACAAGAGAATCATTGACCAAAATAAGCCACTGCTGTAGTCACAAAGCTCTTTTAAAGATGGGGCAGTGTTATTCAGCTTCCTTTTTGTCAGCACAGAAAGCCTGTCGGTGGCATTACCGGCGCTAAAACATTTGTGGGCTCTTAATTCATAAAGTTGCAGCCTGACAGTCTGATAGTCTTGCTTGTGCAGATGATCAGAAATCATCTTGTAAATGCAGATTCTGCTTCAAGTGTTTTTCTTTCTTCCTTTCAGCATTGTCTCTTTCTGTCTGTGGGTGAGGAAAAGCGACTCTTCTTTTTGAGTTTTATAATTCTGTTTTTTTTTCCTACAATAAAGGGATCCGAATGCTGTCTGTCTGTGCACGTTATGAGTCTCTGTGCATGTGTTTGTCCACATCAAGTTGTAACTTGAACCAAAAAAAAAAGAACAAAAAAATGAGCTTGATCTAAACTCTGCTCCCCATCCTCTAGGTCACCACATAGTCAAGTGGGAGCTGGAGGTTTGGTTTTGGTGAAAGCATTATTTGGAGTTTCTGGACTGCAGCAAAACTGCACAGCTGCACTACGATTAGGAAAGTCCCCTCCTAAGCTCTTTTGGCGTGCAGCATTTCAATGAGCAGGTTGTTGCAGGGCACGTCGCCATTCAGGTGTTTGTAGTAAAGGTATTCTTCGGCCTGCAGGCTGATCGCTCGTATCTCGGGTAGCCGGAGGAGCAGCTGGCCAAACTTGTCCGTTTGCTGCGGGTAGTTACACATGACGTAGTCCAGCAGCGCTGCGTTGACCTGCTCCTGGACGCTCTCTACCAGGTGAAAATTCTCCAGGTTTTTCACATCTACAGAAAAGAGCAAGAGAAAGGTTAGTTAATTGGTAACATTTTAACAATCTCAGTAGGAAATTTGGGTCAGTATGAGAACAGGTGAGGGAAATCAAAGCCAAGGTTACATACACATAAAATAAAAAAAACAAAACAAACTTGGAGACTATTTTACCTAAAAAATAAATTAAAAAAACCCTACAAGGTTCATATTACACATACAAAAATTAGCATTTTCATTTATATAGTTGAATTCTTCGGTTGTTGCTTATTTTCACTTGGCTCAAAATCCACTTCATGATGACATTTTCCTCCCTCTTCTTCTTTTCCCCTCTTAATCGTCTCCCGGGACTACAGTGTAGAGGGAGTCAGGTAAAGGCAAAAAAAGGTTCTTCTCCTGGGACATGAATTCCTCAGGAGTCCATGAATTATGCAGGAGAGAGTTGTAGTCGTATTAGAACCAGAGCTGCTCCTTAACCTAATGCTTTCACCACACTTTTGTTCCAGATCAAAACAATTGTGTTCCAGTTATTTTTTGTTTAAATGTGGAGAAAAAAAAGTTCATAAAAGCATCAATCTTATGAATAATAGCAAAAAGAGTACACGCCATGCTGTGGAATTCGTCTCGGAGGAAAACCCTTTTTCACCATTAATTCCTTGTGCAAAATACATTTTGCATCTTTCTAAAATCCTACCTTTCTGCACAGCTATAAGCACTTTTCCTTGACAATAATAAGCTCACTGGGGGTTTAAGCAGATTATTGCAAGACAAGACAAAAATTTGCTAAATGGATAATGGTGAACCAGAGCGCTGTGTGTACTTGTCATGATTATGAAGTACAGGGCTGCAGAATATTTAATCAGGTAGCAGCTCTGTGTGTGCATGTGTGATCTTTTATTAATCTGTTTGACCCCAGGTCGAGTGTGTTCACAGTGGGCTAATGTGGAATGACAGAGTCTGTGTATAGTTGACACCTCCGGACCAACACACATGCACACACTAAAATATACCACCCTTCAGACTTAATCTCCCAAAGACACACACACACACACACACACACTAATCCATGGAAATACACATAATATTTCTTTCTTTCTCACACAGTACCCTCTTCCCACACACATACAAACTTACTCACACACACACATACACCCCATCCACCCACCTAAAGCATGAGGAGGAAGGAGGGGGAGATGAAATCAGCAGCTAATGAGGTCTAGAGAATGAGAAGCAGGTCCTTCAAGGCACTTCCATCTATGATGCACTCTACCATGCTATTGCAATCTGTACGTGTGTGTATGTGTGTATCTGCCTGTTCATGTATTGCTTGTGTTTGTGTGCCATCATGTACCATGTGGATGCTCACCCTGACCTCTGAATGACACAGCGGGGGGGCTAAATAAGGCCAAAAGGAGGGCAGGAAAAGGGGGAGGGGTGTGGTCTGTGACAAAGGAGCCTCCAAACAAACATGACATGTGCTTTTTCCTGCTGCCACTCAGCTGTCTGACCCCACTCAGACTCCAGCACTGTCTTTCACACCACCAACACCTCAGAGAGGCCTTTATGTAGCCTTACATAAGCCAGCTCAGTGGATTGTTGAGTGTGCTTTAAGCGCTTACACATAGACGTCCTACGCAGGTCAACGAGGAAACGAAAAGGCTTTTTTTTTTTTTTTTTTTTAAATCTACAAATGAAACAATTTAAACGTGGGGAAAACTGAGGGAAAAGTTTCTTGGAAAGTTAGGAAAGAATGTGGAAATTACTCAAAATACTAAATTATTTTGGATTTTTTGTTGTTTATATCAAGTTGACTGTCGAGTTATGTTTCATTCCTCTTCAGGAATGAGCTTCAGAAGACTTGCGAACGCTACCGAAAACACAATTCTTACATCAAGTGTCAAAAAGTGTCACTAAATAAGAGGACTGAATGTCTGTGGCATTGCTGTACATTCCTAGGGGCTGCAAATGGATATAGTTAGATCTCTTCAAATAAGAAGACAAATGAATAGACAAACTCATGAACATGCCTGTCATAGTATATATTCATGAAAGTTTTCTAATTTCAGACTTTACCTTGTTTAGGCAACACATTTTAACAGCAGCATCAAGTATATGTATATATATAGGATCATAAGTAATTTATATTTAGAATTTATTAAAGTTTGTCAGCATAAAAGGAGCAAACTTTAACCTACTGGAATCTTTTTATAAAATAGACATGTTTGAGTTTCAAGCTGTCAAAAAACAAAACAGAGGCATAACAAAATTCTGTGAAAACTGAATTTTGATTAGCAGAATATGTATCAACAAGAATGAGGCCTTTTCAGGCATCAAAATATTGTAGCTTTTTTAAAAAATATCATGTAAGAACAAGTATTTTCTGCAGCGCAAACACTGTCAGTAACAAACACTGCATACTGTTTAATAATCAATTCAGGGATGTCAGAGCTTCTTCTGAGTCTGTTTTGGGTAAAGCAGCAGAAGCATGACAAGGTGAGCCCAAATCACGGCAGAAGCATGTCAGGTACAACCACAGTTTCTCCGAAAGATTTGTCTGTGTTTTGTGTATGTCTACTTTAGTTAGATGTGTGTTTGTGTGGATGTTGGGGGAGAACTACAGAGAATTAATATCCAATGTCTCTGTCAAGCTAATTAGGCAAAAGTGAGGCAATAAGACAGCATTTTAATTGCTAATTATTACCAGAGCCTCTTTTGAAAAAATAATGAATCAGGGCTTTCAAAAAAAAAAAAAAAAGAACAAGAAAAGAAAAAGCACAAATGATAATAGCTTAATATCGATCCTCAACTGCAAAGACCAGTGGGGGAAAAAAAAAAAAATTAAGATTGAAGAGTACTTTGTTGTAATTCTGCCACTAACCAAATCAGAAAAGTGAACTAGAACTACTTTCAGCTGCTCCCTTAGTCACAACGGGTCGCCACAGCAGGTAGCTCCCCATGTTTGATTTGGCCGGTTTTTATGCCGGATACCCTTCCTGACGCAAACCCAAAGGGATTTGTGTCTCCTCCTGGTTTTGAACCAGAAATCTTTAGCTTGTTAGGCAAACGTGTAAGTCACTATGCCATGAAGCTGCTAAATAAGAAAAGTGCACAAAGAGTAATTTGGTCTTTTTAAAAGCATGAATGTGGTGAAATAAAAGAAACAACAAATAAACAATTGATCAGCGATTCCCAGACAGTGGCAGGTTGGAGTATTAAATGTGCTAAGCACTCTCTCCTCTTCCTTCAATGCCCCCCTCATTCCCCCCCTCTCTTCTCTCTCTCCATCTCATCCTTCAGTCACTGTGGGACTAATTATCAACTTTTTTTTCACATAAAACAGCCACAGTTCGTTGCAGTGCCGCGTCCGAATACTCAAAAGGAAACCCCGAGGTCCCGCAGAATACATTGTTTCATTTGACGGCCGATCATGCTGAAGCCAGCGACCTAATGCAAAACCATACGCACACGCGCATGCACACACACACACACACATACACACACACAGATTAATTCTCTCTTTCACAGAACCCCTGAAATCTCCGCTGTGCTTTTTAATTAGACTGGATCTGCTCTGTGCTGTGAGTGTTTGTCTCTGCGTGTGCTTTTACACTCTTTCACCGACCCTTACAATCAACCTGCTCCAGGGACACAGACACACATGTGCGCACACAGACACAGAAACCGCACATTCACTCATGCAAATGCTTCTTCCATTATTTTGCTCTGATCACAGAGATGCCTCACAGTGTGGACAATGTACAGGGGGAAATAGGATCAGAGAAATAAAAACAATACATACACCAAGTTTTTTCTGTACACTTTTTCCTCCTAATTTTATTACTCTGTAATTAGACTGTTTTAGTTCAAATTGTTAATTTGGTAGTGTTGTGTTCATCATTTGAGTTATATTGTGTATGACTTTGATCGTTGTGATGTGCTTTCCATTGTTTTTGTCGCTGAGGTTTAGCTAGCAACAGGCCAACGTAAATGAGATTCTTATCAGGCAGGCCTGTCATTCAGATAGTAACTACAGGAGTGTTCATGTGACTGTGATTTATTTGTTTACGTGTTAAACTTGGGCAGAGTTTAACATCCTTTCACTGGTTGAACTTCAGTTTGGGTGGGGTTTAATGTTATTTGTGACTGTAAATTAGACCCAAATTAGACAAAGGTGTTGCTACATCCCTGAAAAAAGTTAAAAAGTAAGAGACAGTTCATGTTTAATGAAAGAAAGTAAGAAAGTTTAAGAAAATCTGAAATACTGTAAGTTGGGAATTCACTTAACAAATTTTTCACCCTCTCCCTATTCTCTAACATACTGTTTCGACATTAAACTATCACCTATTTTGAGAAAGCATTGCTATGCAGTCAGCAGTTATTACAGGCCAAAATAACCCTGTTCTCTCACATTACACTTTTAGAGCCTCAATCAATAAACCTCTGAGTCACATGCTACCCATACACGCTGCCTTTCAAAACTTCACAACATGTGTTTTCTGCCAGGTCCAAAAACAACACATAAAACTTGTGGGTTATAAACAGTTATTGAGGGAACTGCTGTCAGTAAAACTTGGCCAATTAAACGTGAGTGGAAGACAAACTGGTTACTTCCTGCATAGGTGGCAATTAGGTGGCCTGGCTCTTCCAACTGGGAGTTTCACAAGCATTTATATGAGACTATCAAAGCTGGAGCACCTTTTACTACAGCAGCGGTGCGTCAAAGAGCGAGGAGTTGAACGTGCGTCCTGGCTAAGTCCTCTTTATTGCACCCTGCTGGGCTGTTATCAAGTCAACAGCTACTTTTTCCACTGTTAATCTAACCTTACAGCTTGGCTCCAATCAGAGATTCGGGCGTTGGCAGAAGAGAACCCAGTGACCTTTGATTTTGAGAGAAACATGCCAACTAATGACTTATTAACTATCATAATCAATGTGAAGTATTGTATGATCACTGGGAGAACTTTACTGTGTTAAACTGTGTTTAAAACACAGAGCAGCAAAGGCAATCAAAGTAAATAAGGACCACGGGGCAAAGAGCAATGGCCGAGCGGTTAATGGTAGCACTTAAGTAGGCTATTATCAGAGTCATGTTGCTCTGCCCTGATACATAAGCTTTGATGAAAAGCATTTTTCCCCCTGATCTCCTCACACCACCATAAGTACACAAACATACTTGCTACACCTACATACACTCACCTCAGCTCCTATCAACACTCTACTGACATTTCATGTGAAAGTGTGTGTGTGTGTGTGTGTGTGTGTTTTCTTCTACAGGATGCTGTCCTTCCCCATTAGAGTATTACATCTATCTGTACTTGCCAGAAAACAGGTTCCCCTGCTCCTTGGAGCTCTCAGCTACCTTGTTTTCCTCTAAGTCCCATTTGGGGAATTCCCTTCTCAGATACGAAGCCTCCACCTTAGAGGTGAGTGAAAAAATAATGGAAGTAAACTGCAGATATTGGCCTCTTAACATTTAATGGGGGATCTTTGAAACCTGATACTCCAAAGGCTACAAGCATAACTAGAATCACAACAATCTGATCACAGAACGCAAGACAAAGATGTGGAGGAATTTATCTCTTCTCTGTTTTATCAACTAAAATTGATCTCTGATTAAAAAAGAAAAATAAATGCTGGAAACCATGGTGGTTAAGGCAGAGATAAGCTAGAAAAAAAGTATTTTTTTTATTTTGAATGGCCACCCATGAAAGCATGCTGAAATGTTGGCTGCCACAGAAATAAATGAGACATTATAGTTATGTAAAAAATACACACACCAGTTACTTTATTAGGTAAACCTTGCAAGCACTGGTTTGGATGCTGTTTTTTTGCTTTCAGAACTGCCTTAATTCTTTGCGTTATAGATTCAGCAAGGTGACATGATAGCATCACACTGCAGATTTGTTTTGCTCCTGATCCATGTCAGTCTGCTGGATTGGGATCTGTTCAGCTGTGGAGGCCATTTGAGTAGATATCTGCAGCACTGGTTAATCACTGGGTGAAGCCAGCCCGTCAATTTCAACAAGTTCAGAAATTGTTAGATACAGCCTTGTATTCTGATGCTGGAAAGGTTTGGTGATTAGAGCTTTCAGATGCTGTTTTAGTATCCAGTCACCTTTTGGGCTGATGCACACTGATGGCTTTAGGCTGTAGATAGGAGAGAGTTAAGCAAGCATTAATAAAATGCCTCATCAGCTGCCTACAATTCTTAATTCTTGTTTTCATGTGACAATGCGTCATTTCACTTTATTGTGAACTGGGGTCAAATGTCTTCATACTTTTCATACTGATTAATGAAGGATAGGATCACTGGATGAATATTTTGTACTTGGATATAAGAAAAGTCTCATTAATCCCAGAGCAGTGACCTTTTATCTTAAGCAGTAACTGTTATTTCACCGGCATACAGTAACATACTAGCTAGCTACATGCCCTTAAGGTAGCATAGAGCCCAATATCCAGAGGCCAAATTTCCTCTGTGCTAGCAATGAATAATAACTGTCTCACACTTTCTGAAAACAGGCCACCAATGGGAACATGCTGTTGTCAGCTTGTCAGAAGAAAGCATTAAGGCTCAATTTGCCCACCAACTTATCAAACCCTCACTTTCTCCTCTCCGGGGGCCAAATGCCATGCAGCTGTAAAAGAGAATTAAGCAGCTACGGTCCAGTTGGGAATATATTAAGTCAGATCTAAACCTCAGCTGACAACAATGCTATTGTTGTTAAGCTAAACAGGTAGCGGCTGCTTGAGTTCTGTCGCCCAAGGATGGGTCGGCGGGCTCAGTGGGGTGATGGAGAGAGGTCGAGAGATATTGAAAGGGAGAGAAATGCGCCTTAGGTCTGATAAAATAAATAAGAGAAAAGGTGCTCGGAGCAGGAAGGAGACAAGCTTCTCTCATTGCCTATGCTGGCTGGAAGGTGCAGGGGATTTATCTTGAGGTGAAGGGGAAAACAAATTTACACCCTGAATCAGTAGGTCCTGTCTGTGGCTGCATTACTGAGGGCTCCAACAGATGGGCACAGCCAGGGAGATTAATATCAGTAGGTATACATATTAAAGAGATAGTTAAGATCTCTATACAGAATATCATGTCAGTGATATTGTTGTATGGCTATTACAATAAATCAGCCAAAACAATATGTTCACAAGATGAATTTGCTGGAAATGCTAAAGATTATATGGTTAATAGGTTTAAAAAAATGCTAGATGAATCAGTAATGAAAATAAACTTACTTTCATTTCTAACATGCTGCAGACTTGCTGGGATAAAAATCATATTGTTTGGGGGGGGGAAATCACATTGTCTCAGCATTATGAAAATCCATTTGCCAGAGGGATACTAAGAGACTTGAATCAACAATGAACCTGGTGCTTAGCCCTCTGTGGTCCCTCCAGTTCTCCCCACCTTCCCTCCTTATTGCCCCACCCCCCTGTTTTTAACCCCCCGGAGGTGGAACCAAAAGCCTTTCAATGAGCTGGCCTCAGAGTGAGTGATGCACCCACAGGTCCCTGCTCTCCCACCTTCCTGATGCTGTGTGGATTGTGCAGACAGTTACACCCCACTCACAAAACAGCTCCCAGTCATGTAGCTACACAGAGCTAATGATGCTAACACTTGACTGACAGGTTCAGGCAGCAATCCAGATGCAAAGTCTTTGCGTTTGGTGTAATGTGAGGAAATGTTGATGGAGTGGCAAAAAGGAAGAAAAAAAATCTAATGAATTAGAAATCAATATTGCTGTACCTGTGAGGTGGCTCTTCAGCCTTCCCATGACTTCACCTTGTATTGCATTTGTACCTGTCAGCAACGGTAGAAGCAGGCACCGTGTGTGTTGTTCCCGTGTCTGTCTGTATCAATGCATGCGTGTGAACCTCGTTTAGATTCAGTGCACTTTTGCACCCGTTGGCTAATTACAGCCTGGGTTTGTTTGCTGGTGGAGGGAGGGCATAGCGAGTGGAGGGGCATGTCAACCTTTCTTGTTTATGATAAAGTGACAGAAAATCATTGGGGGGTCAAGCACCCCCCCCTCCTTCCAGCCCTCCAGTGCCCCGAAAACTCCTGCAGCAGTACAGAAGGTGCATGGTTTGGGATGCCTCCCCTTTAATGAGACCATTAAAGGGCCCGTGTCCCCGTCAATAGATCTCTCTCATTCTTTCTCTGACAAATTTGAATTAATAATTCAGCATCAAGCGCCCGGGGATGTATATTTTCAGCATGAAGGACAGTTAATCCATAGTGTCAGTTTCCCACCTCTCTGACTCTCACTCAGTCTTTCCCTTGCACTCTCTCGTTTTACATCCACCCATCCATCTCCCTCCTCTTCATTCTGCTTCATTCTCTTTTGATGCCAGCAGGTAGAGTGCTGACTAAAGAAGAGTGCGCCACATATATTCCACACCTTCATTCGATTTCTTTGTTCTCTGTTTGATTTTGGTTCCCTGTTAAATAGGCTACACTTTTCACACAAGTGCAAATTGGGGTTTCACTTATTCAAAAGTACTGGATGGCAGGGGCTCTCTCCCCCTCCCACTCAGAGCTAATGTAAGATGACATGTTTGTAGGCTGCTTCTTGAAGCTGGACTCTGGATTTTACTGCACGCTCCTACTGTGCTAAATGTTAGGACATTCAAACGCACAATTCAAGGAAGTCAGGGGAAATTTGTAAATTGGAAGATAAACCACAAGTATGCTTACTTAGACCACACGTCCTGCGGTTTGACAGTTTCACCGTTTTTACTGAATGAACTTTAACAAACAATAAAAGGGCTGTGCCACTGTGTGGTCTTGTGTTTGTCATTACACTTTGGAGTAGTGTCTAACTGTAAAAATCAAATCCCCAATACAAGAGAAAATTAAAGAGGAAGAAAAGAAAAAAGCACCTGCACATTTACCTTCTTGAAGTTGTCCAGATGTTATGTTTTGTTTCTCTACAGAACAAATATAACATCTGGAAAAGTAACAATTGCATGCTTGAAAAATCAGCGGTGTACTTGGGTAATCATTGTGACATGAGCTGATCTTTAAGGTGACTGCTCTCTATTACACAACTTACTATGAAGAAAAGTCTACTAACATTTTAACAGCTTTTTTAAAAAATATTATTATTCATTACTTGAGTATTACATGAGTATTATCTTTTGTATAAGTTAATTGTAGTGTTGAGACTCCATAATGATACTGGGGGTGTTACATTGTAACAATTTCCAGGCTTGCGGTTTGATGCCTGCAGTAACTATTGATATCAGTGCCAGGTGGCACTAAAGTACAACTTTATGCTCTAAAGCAGTTTACATGGGCACAAAGAGTTGGAATAGCAAATGCATGGTACTGCAGAGTATTATTTTACATCACATACATTTGATTTGATGATTTACTGTATGAGCGCACTCTGTAGGTGTGTCTGTTAGAACAAAAGGTTGATTGATTAATTTAGTTTCATCATGGATTGCTTCATGGCTTCCTGACCCCGTTCTTTAGCCATGATCACTCCTCTCTTTCTTATAAAGAATTGCTTTCCCCAAACTGCGTGTGTCTTTCTATTTAACGGCATCATGTTGCTAAAAATAAGCTTCAGCACGAGAACGAAGAGACACAACAGAATCGGAGATGGTTCAAGAGTGAGGGTATAATATCACAGGTGCGTGGGGCCATCAATGAAGAGAAAGAGAGAGAAAGGGTGGGAGAACAAGAGGTGGCAACTGCTGGGCTTTAAAACATTTAATCACTGTCTCTGGTTACTTATAGACACACAGTCTAAAGCATGAACACACATATCACCTTAAAGCTCTGCTGTTCTGTGCTCTGACAGACGTATCTTGTAACTGCATTGTCCATAGACACACATGTCCACACTTGCACAGAAGCTCAAAGAGCAAAGGGTATATAGTCTTATAGAAGCCACCTGACCACCATATAGCTTACCAATACCATCGTTTAAAGGCATGCCTCTGCACTATACATACTCACACAGGGACGCAGAGACTGATCATCCACATACCAGGCAGTGCTGTAATGCCAGCAAGCTTTGTTTGTAATATCAGACCAGTAGGTGATTGTGGGGGATTATTTCTACTTCTAGTCTACTCAGCATTTTTCATGCAGTCACACACTTACATGTTAAAAGCCATTCCTATTGTTTAATCCTGATGTTTGATAGAAAGTAGTTCACAGGCTGAAACTACAAAGTTTTCCAAATGTGTGTCATCCCTTTTATCATTTTCAATCTTTACAACTCTTTGCATATAGTAATGATTGTCCAGTGAGTTACACTAATGACACATCATAAGCTATACAATGACCATAAATGTCTCATCATAAAGATTTTTTTTTTTACATGATAGTTGCAGCAATAATAGTGTAGCTCTTTCTGAGATATTGATTGAAAGAGTGAATGGTTTTATAACTTTACAAATGATTGACAAGGCTGGTGTGTGTAAAGCTTGGGGCCCATCTGATTACTTCTGTGTTACTGAACACTTGACCAGCAATAGACTTAAAGACTGAGAGGCCACTCCTTTGACCTAGATCTCAGTGTGTCTTTTCATGTATTTCTTGTGTATCTGTGTGTGTGTGTGTGTGTGTGTGTGTGTGTGTGTGTGTGTGTGCGTGTGTGTGTTATTCTACAGGATGTTGTCCTTCCCCATTAGAGTATTACATCATGTCAAACCATCACTGCACACACACTGACCCACAGTCCTCATCTCACAGCACTGTTATACTGTATTATGAGTGAAATATTGATGCTTTTTCGATTTCAAGAACCAGTTCTGTTGACTATTTGTCTTTCTTAATGTACAGTGCTCTTGGAAAGTGATCACATTGCTTAAACTTGCTTATTTTGTCATTACAACAACATGAGAAGTATGAAAAGCAGAGTGTTATGATAGTTTGAAGTCAGTGTGATGAAGTCCTGCCAAATAAAACCAACAGGTCCTCTAAACCACTTATTAAACTGCAAAAAATCACTACCAGGGACTAGTTGATGCTTGAATCAAGAGAGGGATTATCTGATGCACTCTAGTGTATGCACAATTTGTTTTCCAAGTCTGTTTTCCTTGACTAATGTGAGCCTGTTCACCGCAGGGCCCCGAATAGCCCAGGCCTGTCTCCCCTACCCCAAACAGACATCCCTCAGTCTTTAATTGGAGACGAGTAGCAGCCCTACTAGCACAGCGTTGGGACCTGAGCTGTGGCCACTGAGAATGCATTAGCATTAGCATTGCAGTGGACCAACCTGTACATAATGATAACCTCAAGCTCTGCCCACTGGGAGCAGCTCCAGTTTGCGCACACACACACACACACACACACACACACCAGCACATCCTCCCTTCCCCTGTCTTACCCTATACACGCAGCCACGTAAACAAGCAAGTGTAATGCAGCCCCAGTGGTGGGCTGCTTGACGATCAGAGGAGGGAGGGGGAGAAAAAATCAGTTGCCGCCGTTCGGCTGAAAAGTGTGTGTAATGAACTCGAGTTCCATTGATCGGGACTGAGAGTACAGAACCAGGGGCTGTTTGTCCCAGAAGGGCTGCCATACCGCTGCTTAGTAGCCCCTCATAAATGTTTGAGAGGCCTTAGCCGCTCTAGATCCACCCTACCTGGGTTAAGATTCTCTGTTATAACACACATATCCAGGTTGATACTGATGATGGATGGATGGCGGTTAAGGGGATCATCCAATATTTTAGCTTGATGACATACTATAAGTTGGAGAACTGGGTGTGTGCTGATGGTAGTATTAAAGAGAGTTTTAAAACATTTTGAGAAACTATGACAAACATTTCATACTCAACTTAGGTCTCTGCCCAAGCACAGAAGCTAATAGTTGCAAGGACGTGCTAATTAGTTTGGCATGCTATACCTTCCTATAGTTTACCTCAAAGCTCTAAGGCTCTCAACTGGCCCCCAACAGCCCCCATACGCTATACACATGATTGATATTACTGCAGATATCACTTAGAAAACACCTGATGTGCCGGGCGGACCATCCTAGCCTCCTTTTGACTGCTAAGTACCAGCTGGCAGGAGGTCCTCCACGTTATGCAGCAGGTAATAAAAGTTGAGCATTGATTTTCTGTAGCAGCTTGTAACTGTTAATGTTGAGACATCAATAGCCAAAGCAAAGCGCTGGTGCCTTAATAGGAGGCCGAGAATGTGGAGGGCGCGAGCAGAGGCTGACTCTAAATCGCAGAATCTATCCTTGCCGATCGATAGGACAGTAACTGCAAGTGTCCCTCTGCTTTCCTAATGTTTTATAATAAACTGACAGCCTGTAATAAGACCAAGGGAGAAGGAGAATGAGAAGCAGGGAGGAGGGAGAGATAGAGGGGAACAGTTTCTCCATAGCCTATCTTGCCTTAAATCACCCCACATGGGAGTGCAGGAGAGGAGCACAGGATAAGGTAGAAGGGTGGATTTTTTTTTTGGTTAAAAAAACACTTTTACAGGAGCATTTGTCTGGTTGTGCTCACTGCTAGGGTAGTTAGTGAGTGTATTGATGGAGGGAAGCAGAAGTTTAGGGGATATGTCCTGAATTGCTTTGACAGGGCAATGAGTTAAAGTGCATTAAATTTTGCCACCACCTTGCAGCAGTCATCATATTCAAGAAGAAGTGAAGGGCTGGGCTGCACATTTCATGATTTTACATTCAAAAAGAGCTAGCTACTTTTGAAACACTTCTGGTGCAGTAGAAGATGAGAGTTTACTATGTTGTTGCAATGAGGCTGCTGCTTTGGAATAATTTTTTTCCTTAATATTTTAACCTTATTTTTCCAAGTGTGTGTAAAGCTACAAGGAAAATTTATTTGAGCTTATACATATACACTGCTCAAAAAAAAATATTAAAGGATCACTTTGAAAACACATCAGATCTCAATGGGAAAAAATCATGATATGTATACTGATATGGACTGAGTAATGTATTAGGATTGAAAGGAATCAACATTGTTTGATGGACATGAAAATGATCAACCTACAGAGGGCTGAATTCAAAGACACCCTGAAAATCTAAGTGAAAAAATGATGCAGCTGGCTAGTCCATTTTGATGAAATTTCACTGCAGCACCTCAGAATGGTACTCAGTAGTGTGTATTACTCCCACATGCTTGTACACATGACAAACATATAGCAACCGTGGAGCATACTCCTAATGAGACAATAGATAGTGTCCTGGAGGATTTCCTTATACATCTTGACCAGGGCATCACTGAACTCCTGGACAGTTGGAGGTGCAACCTGGCAGTGCTGAATGGACTGAAACATAATGTCCCAGAAGTGTTCTGTTGGATTTAGGTCAGGTGAGCATGGAGACCAGTCAGTGGTATCAATTCCTTCATCCTCCAGGAGATGCCTGAATACTCTCCCTATATGAGGCCAGGCATTGTTGTGCACCAGGAGGAACCCAGGACCCAGTGCACCAGCGTAGGGTCTGACAATGAGTACAAGGATTTCATCCTGATACCTAATGGCAGGCAGGGAGCCGTTGACTAGCCTGTAGAGGTCTGTGTTGTGCATGTCCATAAATATGTCTTCCTAGACCATCACTCACCTGCCACCAAACCAGTCAACAAATGATGTTACAGGCAGTATAACGTTCTCCACAGTTTCTCCAGACCCTTTCACCCCTATCACATGTGTTCAGGGTGAATCTGCGAAATGCACAGGACACCAGTGGTGGACCTGCCAATTCTGGTATTCTATGACAAATGCCAATCGGGCTCCATTGTGCCGCGCAGTGAACACAGGGCCCACTAGATGATGTTCGGCCCTCAGGCCACCTTCATGAAGTCTTTATGGCCTGTCTCCTGGAATCTCCCCCATACTCTTGAGACTGTGCCAGGAGACACAGCAAACCTTCTGGCAATGGCACATATTAATGTGTCATCCTGAAGGAGTTGGACTACTTGTGGAGCCTATTCAGGGTCCAGGTATCACCTCATGCTACCAGTAGTGACACTGACCCTAGCCAAATGCAAAACCAGGGAAAAAACATAAAGGATGAGGAGATAAAATGTCAGTGGCCTCCACCTGTAAAGTCATTCCTGTTTTGGGGGTTGTCTCATTGTTGTGCCTCTAGTGCACCTGTTGTTAATTTCATTAAAGCCAAAGCAGCTGAAACTCATTAACAACCCCCTCTGCTACTTAACTGACCACATCAATATCCCAGAATTTTAACTGACTTGATGCTATACTCTGATTAAAAAGTGTCTCTTTAATTTTTTAAGCATATTTGTACTATGTGGCACTAAAACTATATTGTGTATTGAGTAAATAATACAATAAATGTGCTGAAATTAAACTAAAATGTTTGCATTAAGATCACATACACTGTAGCCTATAAATAAAGAAAATGTAAAGTACTTTACTAGCTAAAATACTTAAAATCCTTGTTTTTTTGTCCTGTCTCTCTCCCCTTATCCCAACCAATCACAACAGATGACTGCCCCTCCCTGAGTCTGGAGGTTTCTTCCTGTTAAAAGGGAGTTTTTCCTTCCCACTGTCGCCAAGTGCTTGCTCATAGGGAGTCGTCTAATTGTTTTGGTTTTCTCTCTGTTATTGTAGGGTCTTTACCATACAATGTAAATCACTTTGATACAACCTTTGTTGTGATTTTGGTGCTATATAAATTGAATAGAATTGAATTGAAAACTAATGATTACCGTAATTTTGGCCTTGTCTCAGACCTAGAGATCAAAGTCATCATGATTTTATTCTTATATATGACACACATCTGTTTTCAGTTCTTTATAGTTTGGGCAACTACTTGAATTGCATAAATAATAACCAAAAATAGTTTTTACACATCCTGGGTTTGTTGTCATAGCTCCATAAATTTATTTTATTTATTTAATTATTTTTGAATCATTGCACAATTCAAAGGACACCACACGCCAGTAAAATGCTACAGTAACACCGTGGCCTTGTTAGCACTAGAAAAGTGTGGCAAGAATATTCTCTGTTTTAGGTCTAGGCTAGGGTTAGGTTAAGCAGTAGACTGTATATTTACCCTCTAATAACCATCCCTATTTAACACTGTCAACATAATTGTTATATAAAGTCCTGCAATGATGGGGAAAAAAACCCATAAAGAGAAGAAATGCAGCCTGAGCTGTAAATTAAGGACTGACTGGGGGTGATCTGTGAAATGTTGAAACCGTTTAGAGTGTACCCTTTTCAAAATATAAGGCTAAGGCTAAGGCTAAGGCTGAGGCGGGGGGTGTCAGCGATGTGAGGCAGCAATCCTCAGTGTGTCAAACAACACAACCAAAACTCACTGCAACTCCTGCTTAATGACAACAGCCTGCAGTATTTCCAGGTAATAGTTGTGAGCTGGAGCTTTTATTGCTTGATAAAGTCTGAAAGCCTTTTAGAAAGCCTCATTACATGGAATTCCCTACAGAGTGGCTGCCAGCATCAGGAGCTTACTGCTCACCATGTTAGATTTCTTAGGATAAAATTGACAGAAAATATACAGAAGGATTAGGTTCATTGCTTTAGGGCACACTCCCACCTACTCCTAATAAGATGAAAGAAAATGAAAGAAAAGTCAGGACACTCAAACATGATTAACTGGATCTGGTTCTGTCAGAAACCAAGTTTGAACAACTTTTTTTTTGTTGTTTGTTTCCTGCATCAGTGTGATGCCTGGTGAAAACAGACGGCGGGTAAAAAGATTTGTTTGAAAGGTAGATGAGAGTCCAATAGTTTTCAATCAGCACATGTTTGCCGAGCACTTCAGCAAGCTTCAAAACAAAGTGATGAAAAAGGACTTGATGCAGTCGCTCAGTCCATGGATTGCACTTTATGAACCTTATACATATATATGGTTCAATCACTACTATTGCATTTGACATTACTGCTGTCAATGGACCAATCCAGTGACTGAGACTAATTTACGGAACACAAATATTTGTCAGAGCAGTCTGCACGGTCATGAACGCATATACTATGAGGCCCGATTCATGCCACATTTCAAACACATGCATCTCAAACTATCTGGCCCTTTTCTCATGAAAAAACTAGTGTGATGAAATCACATCTGACTTGTAATACATCACGTGTGAAACTGCCTGAGCTGGTGTCAATTCTCTCAGATGGCAGCATTTCTTTCTTTCTTTCTTTCTTTCTTTCTTTCTTTCTTTCTTTCAAATGTGCAAATCTGTAACTTACACATTGCATCTAGTTTCTAATCTAATCTAACCTAATCTAATCTAATCTAATCTAATCTAATCTAATCTAATCTAATCTTAATCAGTCATGTCAAAATAGCTACTAGTATTAATTCATCTGAGAAAATATTATGACAATGCTGTAGCCCATATTGCCTGTTTGTTAACAGGTTAATCTCTAACAGTTTTACAGTAAATTGACATCAGGCTACACTGACTATCAAAGAGCTGCTGTATTTGTGTTTGCAGAAGTGCAAAAAAAAAAATCACACAGAACCTAAATGATGTAAAATGTATTGGAGTCCTATTAAGTGTCCTAGTTTGCCTAACCCAAACTCAGCATGCAGTAGTTGAACTGTCAGGACTTGTGCAATGTGCTGTCACGTCCTCAAAAGTCTGAACAAATCATTAACTTATTTACTTACTTGGTGCCAGCAAATATACTACAGTGGACAAGAATGGAATGGAGAACAGTGACTAATTCACAGTATTTAATTAATCAGATTCACAAGCTAACTCTGAAATCAAAAATGGACAGATACATTTTTTTCTACTTGTTTGCCTTATGGTTGCCACATGCACTCAGAGCAAAGTTTTAACTGATTACGTTACATTTTGTTGTTTTACTGTTACTTTTTTGGTGTTACCATTAAACAACACTGCTTTAATTCTTGTTATTTATTCATCTATTTACTTATTTATGAACTGGCTGATCCAGATGACTCCTGAGAACAGTAAAAGTGAATCATATTTTGTGCTCAGCCGAGATAAGGGCATAATAACCCATGTACACGCTAACTGTACTTTATTCATGTATTGATCAGACCAAAGGTACACATGATACTCCATTCTGTTGACTTGTAGCCCAACAGAAAGTTTGGTTCCAAAAAGAAAAAAAATATCTTTTAAACTTTATTTATGACCAATTACTGTGTATTATCTGTTAAATGGATCCTATATGAGAATAAATGTTGAACTGTCACTGCCTCTCAGTGTTAATCAATCCCTGAATGAATTTTAAATGATAGGATTCTTTTCAGGAAATGAATATTTGCCATGTTTTATGAGTGCGTGTGTGTGTGTGTGTGTGTGTGTGTGTGTGTGTGTGTGTGTGTGAGTGTGTGCGCGCGCATCTGTAAGGGGGCATGTATTAGCCAGCTCCCCCCGCTCACTGGCCAGGGATCAGTGCATTGATTCTGAGCAGCCTCGGCTGTTGCTTAATTAGGACGTACCTGTCTGGGAATTATATCTATTTTTCTCTCTCATTGTGTGAGGAAACAAATATGATAAAGAAATACAGAGAGGGAGAGAAACTTGTCTATTTTCATCAAGGTTAATCATGTTTTCTGCTTTTGTGTTGCTGTCAGCAGATTGGTGTCTGACCTCGCAGTGCAAAAAAACAGGAAAAAAAAATGTTTTGTGTGGTACACAAAACATGCTAATGAAATATGTTTCATTGTACAGGGATGGGGGTGAAGGGGTGTTGATGGGCTGTAAAAATTAGAATGCAAATGGTGGGGATGGATTAAAGCAATATGGTAGGATGCAAAAATCAGCCATAACTTGTAATTTGAATTAAATTCAAGTAATTTAAAAATAACTTCACTGTCAAAGCCGTTCCTGGGTTCTATTAGATACTACATTAACTTATATATGAATTTGTTCCAGAGCTTAGTGCATTTATACAGAACACAATTTCTTGTTTTTGTGTCAAATTAAGCCTAAAAACATTTTCATTGGTTGCGTTTTAGGGTTAGAAAGCAGCGTGGTGAAAGTTGGGTGAGGAAGATAAAGAAATAAATAGTGAATTAAAATGAATGAGGACCAGTGAAGGGGGGTATGGTGATAGAGTTGTGATAGATTGAGCTGTACAAAGATGGATGTTAAACAAAAAGAGAGAGAAAGGGCAGAGCAATGAGACAAGAGACAATATGGAAGGCTGGATGGATGGATGGAGAGGGATAGAGGGTGGGAAAGGCTTGATGGGTGGGTGTCTCTAAACTCCAACCTCAGGGACTGACTAATCGCTTGACAGACAGCACTGTGTTGAGTTGCTGAGGCAGCTCTTGAATCACTGGCTGCCGTGTCTTGATTTCCTATGAATGGACAGCACTGTTCATTTTTGATCACCAAGAGAACTGCCACCAAATTCAGTGTATTTACTTCATTTAATAATCATATAGACTGTACATATAATTGTGCCATTAATTGTGTCTGTTTTAGACACATAATAGCCCAGTCTCTTTGGCTTTTAAATAGCTTTTGGCCATTTAATTTCTTTTTGTTTCACTGATTCCATTTTAGCATTTATTTCAGAAAAATGCAAACATGCAAATAATGAGCTGTAGCCGTGCTTGATAGAGGAATGATTTAACAAATTAAAGGCTTTATTGCACAGACGTTTGCAAAGTGAGCACAGTTCCACGTTCTCAGCACTCTACTGCCTTTGTTCCTGCCTAATGCT
The DNA here is from genome assembly GCA_024447675.2 of Pterophyllum scalare. Lineage (NCBI taxonomy): Eukaryota > Metazoa > Chordata > Actinopteri > Cichliformes > Cichlidae > Pterophyllum > Pterophyllum scalare. The sequence goes on along the minus strand of JAMQGT020001384.1, from coordinate 48,550 downwards.
TCAGTATGAGGACATTATTTGGGGCTACAGGTATATCCACAAATGTGCTCTCTCCACTGGGACCATTTACCACCCTGTGCTGGTCTGGCAGGTACACTGGCTCTCCTCTCAGTTCACAAGGACTGTCAGGACCTGTCTCACCAAATTACAACTGATGAGGTCTGACCCACTAATCTGGGTTAACTGGTTGCTGAATGAATACTCTGTGACCTCTGTCACTGTATCTGATTCCAAGTATGGAAACTATACAAGATGCACCAGGAGGCCATTCTCATGAGCTTTTCCAAGTTTCAATAAAAAGGAGGGTCTCTTTTCGTTTTCAAAATAAAATCTCTTTCCTCTTTAACCTGGGATGAGCCTTAGGAGGAGCAGCCACGGCTGCAGCAGGAAGTCAATTCCCCCTTAAATGTAAAGACAAGAACCTTTATTTTTTTACTCAGCCTGAATTCAAACTGGTACCTTCACCTCTGGTGGTGTTCTATAACCCACACATCCTGTCAGTCTTTCTGTTTGGTCTTTAAGCCTATTAAAGGAAATCAAAGGCCCATTAACAGTTTCCTGACACTCAATGACTAGTTGTAATCCTTCCATGAACTCAGATCCAGACAGCCCTCAAACTCTCTCTGCCATTATGTGTGTCCTTTGCTCAATGCCCAAGACATACAATCATTGCTCACAGACCTGCAAACACTTAGGAGATCAATGATCTCAGAGTGATAATCTTCTCCTTGATAGAGGGTAAAAGCCTTCAGTGAAGACAGGGACTGACAGGGGAAAGTGAGAGACAGTGATAGAAAGAGACAAAATAAAGCAATAAACTACAAAAAACCCCCAACAAAAAAACAGGAAGTATAACTGAAAACAAACACACATAGAGATCATGACAAGTGTCTCCTCTCAGCCGGGTTGACATCTATATCTCTGTCTTTATTGACAACTGACTTAACTAAAAGCTCCTCTGCCAGGGAGTGAGTGACTGCCCATGTACAGAAAGAGAAGGGGAATGAAAGAGGGTTGTAGACGGCATAGATCCTCACATGACTCTCATGGGAACTCACTGGCTGTAAGTAAGTAAGTAAAGTTTATTTATAAAATGCTTATCACAGACATGTTGTGACAAAGAGCTACATAGTTAAAACAATAAAAGCTAGGACTAATTACAATTAAATGTAATAGAAAATTGAATTGGTGGTACTAGTTAGTGATGTGATGTCTAATGTTTTTCGATTCTCGCTTTCTACAAAAAAATATTGCATCTCGATGTTTTCTCTTCTTCTCTGCTTGTTTGCCCTGAGCCTGCTGCTTCAAGCTGACTGCACAAGAGGGAAGTTTTGGGTTTCTTTCTATAACATGAGGTCTTGGCCCCAATGCAAAGCGCTCTGAGATGACTTATGATCTGTTACCACATGTATATACTGTTACGTAAACTTCAGTTTAAATTGTGTAATTGTATAAAAAAAGACTATTCTAATGCCAAATAAATGTTTTCCATCTAGAATTCCCAGACAACTAAACTATTTCTCCAATTTCCGGATAACTGAAACACCACATTTGTGAACCGCCTCAGTTTTTGGCAGGAGGTTAAGGTAGATGGAAGGTGTACAAAGTGCATGAATCCCACTTCAGAAATAAGGTTAAATATGTAGCCTGTGCTGGGCTGGTTAAGGTTGGGCAAAGACTGATTTTGATTAAAAGCATTTAAAGACACTGTGTATTTTGTCAGTGTGGACTTTTCCTGTCCCCCTAATCTTAAACGAGGGCTGTGACTACATAAACAGACATTATTAATGGATATTTTCCCACAAGACTAGATGTCTGGGCAGAAATGAAATCATTGTCATTGATAGTACCGTTTCACTGATTCATTCAGTTGTGCCAATCAGTCAGTTCAGTTAAACAGACAAATTCATTTTACACAAATAATTCCCTAAGCAATTATGTTTCTTTCAGTACATATTTTTGCTGCTGCAGTTTTGTAACTGTTATGAGAGAGGGTTGGTTAAATGAAAGTGTTTAGTTAAAGTTTCAGAAAAACTATAACTGCAGTTAAATATTGGGCTACTCAGCACACAAAATCCTGGCTTTTGCTTCCATCCCATCTTGTTGCATAAAGAACACTACACTGCATGGTTTGTTGGCATTGGCTATTTACTATAAAGTGCAGGGCTCAAATAATAATCGTAGCAGCAGTGCATTGGTATTTGCTGTAATAGCAGCAGTAGCAATCATGATAACAGTATCTGTGATAGGAGAAGCACAGTAGTGCAAAGAAACCTATAGAGGCCACTTTATTAATTTTGTAGGAAGCTCTCATGGCATAGAATCAGTGGGGATTACTCAGGGATTAATCCCATACCCTTGTTGACATGGCCAACTTTTCTCATTCACATGATATTTAAGTAAAACTGATTTACCCTGCTTATTTAAATACATGTAAATGTAGTGTGTATTAAGTTAATAGAGCCACAGTGGTGGAGTAGTGCAAACAGTTGGTCCTAGTCTGAAACCTGTCCAAATGAATACATCCATTTTATATTAGAGAGTAAAGTGACCAGTATTGGAGATTAAATTAGGCTAATAAAGAGGAAGAATTTAATCTTTTAGTTCAGTAGTCAGTTTACATCTACTTTCACGCCTCATTTCCCTATGATCCTTATTAACTGGCTCTGCTTGTAGGTCACAGAGAGCTGTGACACAAATTAATTTTACCCTTCTGATAATGTGTTGATAAATAAATAAATATATATATATATATATATATATATATATATATATATATATATATATATATATATATATATATATATATATATATATACACATATATATATGCCGGCTCTACCACTACCAAAACCACGCTCATTATGCAGATTAATTCCCTAAAGAAAACATATCTGTATCTCAGCCTTCTTACAGCCAATTACATGCTCTGTTTCAGCTGTATGTGATATTAATCACATAATGCAAACTCCCGGCCTGGCGTTGCTTGAGCCTCTCTCCTTTCCTCATCCCCACCAACACCACCTCTGCTAACGCTGATCCCCTTAGCCAGCTCTACGGCGTCTGTGTCGGGGTTCTTTTGCGGGAGGCCTGGGCAACGCCGGAGAACAGGCACTGCCGGGGGCGATACACATCCCTCAGGTGGGCCTTTCATTATGGATGATGTTTCTGCCAAATTATTTAGACCCTGAGCCCCAGCAACATCCCCACCCCATAAAAAACTGAAACAAACACATTCATGCACACAGATGTACACACACACTCGAGTCCCCCTGCATTCCCTGTCTCCTTCTATACAAATGTGCACAAACATTAATTCTTCCTGATCACATATATATGTGTGCGTATGTACAGTTCATTAGTGCTATTTTCTTTGTTCTGAGGAGGTAAAGAAGTGAAAGCATGACGCTTGCCAATTGCACATTGTCAGAGGGGAATGGAAGCTAAGCATGAGGAAAATATTCATCACATGTATGCCAGTGTTGCTCTCGGTACCATACAGGGGCCTATGTTGACATTATTAGCTTCAGTAATGTAGGATGTTAAATAGGTTTGGTTCAGTGTGTGTGTGTTTATGTGTGTGTTAGTGCGTGTGTATTCCTCAGAGGCCATTTGTTGCAGACTTGTTAGGAAAGAGTCAGAGATGACAGTCTCCTGGCAATCTCTGACCTCGGCTTAGAGATTGGAGAGCAGCTTTGGGATACAGACACACACCTAGGAGAACACACACACACCACATGCCATCAAAGTTACTCTTCTCTTTGTCCCTTAACTCATCAAGCTTCTTATCCCTCCACTTACCTTCCTTCCCAAATCCCATGCACTATCTAGCCTCAGCTCCCTTCCACCTGTCTCTCAAAAGTACTTCAGCCAGGTACCTGTCTTCAAACAACACAGCCAGTTCAATTCCCACTCACTCATCATCCTCCTATTTCCTCCTTCACCCTTCCTATTTCCTTTACCGTTCTTTAGCTGAGATCCCGTCCAAATCCCTTCTTTCCTTTCCAAAAGCTCTACAGCAAATTTTGAGTGAAAAAGCAAAATAAAACCCCCAGTTGAACCCTCGCCTTCGTGCCCATTCCAAACTCACATCTCATTCCTCATGTATAGCTCAGTTCTCAAATAATGGTTTTGAGTTACACTAAACCTTGCAAAATCCTGCATGTTATGATTTATGACTTCTAATATTGTTGATCCACGTATTGATGATTAACTTGCATTTGTTGTGTCCAATGCCACAGACCAAGAGCCAAATTTCAGAAAAACAAAATGTCAATATTTATTTTGTATTTCCACTTTATATTGACATACTCTCTCTCAAGAAACTTTGTACTTTAGAAACTTGAAGATGCAGTAGAAGATCAGGTGAGGGATTTGCTGCTGGCAATACCAGTGATAGATTTATACGCAAGAGATGGCTAATAGAAAAAGTAAACCTGCCTATAGTGAATCTGAACTTCAATCCATCTATAGTCCTGTATCATCTATATGGTTGCAGTGTACTGAACCTAGATTTATTAATAGTTCTACTGAACAAAAATACATTTAAAATTTTGGACCCATATAGAAGACCTGCCTCTACCTAAAGAAGACCAACCACACCTACCTCTCGTCTTTTCCCCTGCCTTCACTTTTTTGTACCTTTCATAACCGCTGCTGGTCTCTTCCTTCCTTCCTTCCTTCCTTCCTTCCTTCCTTCCTTCCTTCCTTCCTTCCTTCCTTCCTTTCAATTCCAATTGTTCCTTCTAGCTGATATAAGATATGTCTGACTTACCCAGGCTGAAAAGGACCAGGAACTTCAGGCACACAAACTCTCGTTGGTCCAGCTGCAGAGAGCGTAGTTTGGCCACCAGCTCCTGGGCATGGCTCAACAGATTGTTGAGTGTGGCTCCTGCCTGTGAGGCAATCACTGCATAATCCACCTTTAAAAAAACAGGGAAAGGAGGAGGTAAGCAGAGGTTTTGAAATATAGTTGTAGATACCAAACAGAACACAATGTCACTCAGTCAAGCATTGATGTGTGGATTTTATGGTCAGATGAAAGCAACTTGTAGATAGCTAAACAGAGGGTTTAGTTTGGAAACAGCACACCAAATACAAGTTCACCTGCAACAGATTAGATTGGCCAGATTTCATTTCACTTTCTGTTCTTTCAGATAGATAAATAGATAAAACTTCATGTTCCTTAGGTCTAACCTATATGCATATACGCCCACTTACACGCTCCTTTTTCAGGTGAAGTTCATATCTGCAGCTGCAGCGCATTTGTCTGGGAGGCAAGTCCTTAGCTGCCACTCACCGTAAGCAGGACCATATTAAATTTTTATATTTATTGACAATTCATTACCATAATTGACTGTGTGAGGGTTTCCAGGGGAAGGTAGATGTTGGTGTGCGCAGTTCCTAAAGCTCAGTGAGGAAGAGGTTCCCAGCGAACTTCCATTTGTAATTATAAGCAGCCGTGAGTTTGGAATTTATTTGTCATGTAAATAAGTGACTGGAACCCATTTTTTCATCTTTTTTATTTTTTCATATATGTGAAAAAAAGGGTAAAAGGAAAGTAAATGTTGACAGTACAGCATTTTTTTTTAAATCACCTGCTTTCCCTTCATTATTTTCCTTCCTTGTGCTTTTACTACACTACTGTCTTCCACTTTGTCCCAATGCTTCTGTCCCTGTCTTTCCATCTTAACACCTTCGAGACATAAAGAGCTATGACTCTGTGAAAAGCAAACACTACCCCCCTTCCAAGGTGTCAATCAATTTACATAAAATCAACTGTGCATGAAATAAGTTCATTGAAGGATTGGAGTGTTGATGGTGATGCCTTAGGTTATTGCCTCCCAGCCTTAAGTAAAAAGAGAGACCAAATAAAATGCTATAATGTCACTATAGCAGACTTAGCACTAACTCTGGTGACCCACGTATCAATCAATACCACTTTATTATCACTCATGGAGAGACATAGAGGGTAAACATATGATTAAACCTTCAAATCTAAACTTATCATGAATACAGTCTTTGCTGAACATTAAGAGGAATATGGAAGGTGAGATTAGGTTGGTGCTTAAAGGGCCAAGCTATAAGTGAAAGATGCAGATGGGAAATTTACCTTCTTTGAAAGCACAGAACTGCATGAATACTTTTTTTCCTTCTTTGTCATTTGAATTTCATATACACCAGGAGCATCATGCTATCAAAATTTCAGGATTCAAACTGAAGCTGACTGCCACACCGTGAGGCCTTGCTAAATCATTCAACAGATCACTCCAGTCTTTGTCATTTCATGTTTGCCCACATTTGTACAAGTTACACTGTGTGTTTGATCGTATAACAGGATAAAGAACAAGCCTTCATGGCCATTTCTCACTGCTGTTGGCGACATGCAGTAGTAAAGAAAAAGAAAGGCAGAAAAAAAAATGAGAAAAGATAGAAATTAACAAGCAAGAGACAGCAAACATAGGGACATGAGAAAGGGCCAGACAGAAGGCAAATGACAGGCTGTAACAGTTAATCTGCTAGTTCAATGGGTTTCTCTTCAAATGTCAGTATGAATGGAGCGTGTGACTGGCAAGAGCGAAGAAGCAGCTTGCTTCAAAGCAAAAGGGACGAAACATCTGTTTAAATTCTCTATATGAACAAAGCTCTGGTCCTTCGGTCACATTCTTTTAATAAAAAAAAGTAAAATATTTCCTGTTAAACTTTGCAAATTTATTTCAAAATAAATAAGGTGATTTGCCACAATGCATTTAAAAAGAAAATGCAATCAGTTTCAGCGCAACAATGAATTAATTACGACATGCAATAGAGCCTGTCCTCAATGGCTGCTTTGTGTTATGGCATCATTTGGTTAATTCCTCATAATGTACTACATATGTGCATGCAGAGACATGCTGGCCATTCAATAGTATAAAATACCAGCTGTGAAATTTCATTTAGGCTGCCAAAGAGAAAAATTCCACCTTGTAAAACTGTAGTATCTGTTCAAAATTATAATTTTGCACACTGTGCATTCTTGGACAAATGGCCCTCTGTTTTGCTATTGGGACTATTCTCCTAATCTGATACAGTCACTCATGGCTAAAGTTTAAAGCTACATCTATATGACCTTTTTTAATACTGATATACAGATTGGACCCAGCACTGCACAATAGACCAGAAGACTTAGTAAAAGCATACTTTACCTCAATCCCATTGTCTGAGCTACACAAAACTGATCTTAATAATGTGGAGAATCATAAATTTGCTTCTTACTGGGCACTAAGGTCAGAGAAGGCTTTTGCCAGACATGGTGCAGTGTTCTCCAATCGAGTCCTGACTGTGTTTGTGTAGCATTTGCTTTGGGTGATGTTGCTACTGTGGTTTAAATATCCCTCGTATTATCGCTGTGCTGTCACCCCTGGCCAGGCGGAGAATAATAGGAGATAATGAACTGTTTCAGAGCCCAGCACACACGCGCACTCACACACGTGCATACATTTCGAAACACACACATACGCACACACTCAACACCAGCTGTTCATTAACCAAAGTATGCAAAACGAAACCGCCATCCTGCACCTCCCCTGACTATCAGCCCATCCTCCTCCTCCTATTCCTCCACCTCACTGTTCGGGCCTCTTAAAACTGCCTCATCTGCTTTTCCCCATTCCCTCCTCATCTCCTCTACTTTTACTACTTTTCTGCCTTCTTCTGTATCTTTCTCCCACCTTTAACCATCATGCACCACTTCTGTCCTTCTTCTGCCTTCATTTCTTTCCTTTTTTTTACTCAAACTCTCCTTTACCTGTTACTGCTATCATAGTACTATTTATTATAGTTTGTAGTTCCCACTAGAGGCAGTACTGCTTGCTTACCACAGATAGTAAATCTTCAGCTATGCTGAAAATCGACTGTGACCTTGTCTTCATTCAGAATCATGGAATTAAAAGGACTCCCCCTGTACACAGTGCACATGCACTCGCCAGAATCTATTGTTGTAAAACATTTTTCGAAAAGCAATGTTTTGCAGTGCAAGACGATCAATAATGCATGGCTTTTCTACTCACTGACAGCCATGTGATTGGTCAGAGGCATATTCATGATGAGCAGTTTCACACCTCTGTGACTGCACACTCTCGCTCTCTCTTTTTAAACTGTGCCTTTGTGTGCATGTGATTTTGAGAATCACACAAGACTGAGGGAGTCTTCTCTGTTCGCTTTGGCTTTCTGTATTTAAAGACAGTGTACTCTCTCTCTCTCTCTCTCTGTCTGTGCGTGTGTGTGTGTGTGTGTGTGTGTGTGTGTGAGAGAGAGAGAGAGAAGCCAAAACATAAATCAGCACGCAGCATCCTGATGTACTGAGATTTCTTGTTAGGGCTTCAGGCACTCTCTCCCACCAACTTCCTCAAAGACCCCCAGTAAAAGAAAATAACATATTTAGCCACATTCTTCATCTGCTCCACCCACTCACTATGCTACCACATGAGTGTCTGAGTGCTTTATTTATTCACTGTTCGAGGCTTCATGGTCTGAGAAAAAAAATGTCAAATTGACTCTGTTGGTATAAGCTTATCTCTATAAATACTATTTTTAATTAAGTAGTTAAATTCAATTCAGTTCAGTTTTTATTCATATAGCACCAATGCACAAAAACAGTTGCCTCAAGGTGCTTTATATTGTAAGGTAAAGACCCCCTATGAGCAAGCACTTTGTGACAGTGGGAAGGAAAAACTCTTTTTAACAGGAAGAAACCTCTGTCAGAACCAGGCTCAGTGAGGGGCAGCCATCCACCATGACCAGTTGGGGAAGAGGGAAAGAGAAGAAAGTAGAGAGGGAGTAGGGATTACTGTGTGACTGCAAATCAATAAAACTTTAAAGGACAGGGTGAGGTTTTTCAGAGGCTGAATGATACACAATTGGAGAAAAAAAGGATTGGAAAATGCTGGAAATAGTTATGGTGTGCGTGTGTGTGTGTGTGGGGGGGGGGTCGCTAACTTACCTGTTGGCCAGTGACTAGTAGGATGGAGCCCTCCTTGGCATGCACCACCTGCCGGAAAACGTGGTCAAGAATGAGGAGTTCACTCCAACAGTTCTGCAGCAGCTTCATCTGGTCATCCACCTGATTAAAGATGCGTAAACAAAAAAAACCACGTCAGGTCAGCTGTTTGTCTTTCCGTTCTTATAAAGCTGTAACAGCAGTCTGTGTTGAGACTGAATGCCATATCTACTGTGACTGTCATCACTGCAGATTGCATGTCTTTCACTGCCCCCCTTTATTACATGACAAGGGCTTTTGTATGTTGTGTGCGCAGGCAGGGCATAGAAAACATGGCATGTTCAAACGGTACAAAAGTACTGTGATGAAAATGTGTTTAATATTCCAAAAATGAAAGCTCTCTTCTAGCCCAAAGTTATTAAAATAATCTGGTAAGAGTCCTGTACCTGTTTTGAAACAGAAACTTGTTAATAAGAAAAGTCCGTTAAGGGTAAGTCAAGCAACACTGTTAATGTGTGGTTAAGGTTGTGCCATAAACACTGTAATTGTTTTACAGGCTCCACAATCAATCCTTTGGTGGCCAGTTTGACGTGTCTATGAGGACGACTGCACTAAACTCTAAAGCTGAAGCGCCGTGTCAGCCTTTGCGGTTTGTAAATATCACAGGCAGGTGTTTGCCGGGTAAGCTTTCTCTCAGGTCAATCACTATTGATCACTTGCGTACCACGGGCACTTTTTGCCCCCAACCTTACACAAAGCTCAAAAGTCCCCTGTATGCACTCTAAAGCTTTCTCATGTGAACCTTTCCGCACTCAGTTAAGCACTTTGCTACGTGCCTGATTTAACAATGTTGCCAGGTTTATCTGTTTGCCCATTGCCAGGAGTTTTTGAGTGATTCCACAGATGATAATGATTAAGTAGTCCACTTTTTTTTCTCTGCCTAATACCAGCCGCAGGCTCCCAGAGACCTGACAGGTAAACTTTGGAAGCTGACACAGGTGAAATGGTGGGTTTGGGAATCAAAACAACCCCCTCCATTGTAACTGCTAGTCTCTTCCCATGCCTGACTGTGTTAATCATTACTCTACATAGCCAGACTAAAAAAAAAAAGGCCACATTGAAGAGGATGGAATGAGGAAAATGTGTAAGTAGTTCATTCTTTCTTCTCCCACCTTTTCTATCAGTAAACATTGTGCTCTTTGTAGCATCGCTGGGAATAATGTGTCTTTCTGGGCACACAGGAGTCTGCTGCTTTGAGTATGTGAGAACTGTCTGTGCCGGCTTGCAGTGTGAAGAATGTGGATCGATGGTATAACGCTGTTACAGAGGCAGGTGCAGCACACAGACGTCTGAAAAGGAATGTCTTTTTTTTGTGTGCTGCGTGGAAATTGTGAGAGGATCAAATTGTTTGATATCAAGTGACCTTAGTTACTCATTTCATGTCAACAACTTTCACTCCACTTTATTACCTTGTATGACATGGCACTGGATATAACCTAATCTAATGTCTATTTCTTTTTGATTAGGACTGTTTTGACTGGTGATTCAGGGCTGGTGGCAAACAGTGTTTGTTTACCTTCCATGAAGACATAACAATAGACAACACACATAATTAGAGGGCACGTGGGCTGCCTGACTACAATATTCTTGTACAAAAGATTTCATCTGGTTGTAGAGTAACTTTTTACTTTATCTTTTTTTTTTTTTTACCTTGATATAGAGCAGCACTTAGAAAGAATTTGCATTCTAATCTTGAACATAAACATATTGCCCCTAACATAGTCATCTTTTGTTTTGACCTCAGTGAAAACAAGCATTTAGCACTGTCATTACACCAAAGTAGGGAGGATTTCCTGTTTAATGTGGGATGATTGATCAAATATATAAATCTTTTTGTTTATCAAAAAGTCTATGAGATGTGAATATCTGGCACCCCCTAACTCAAGTATTAGATCATTTTCTGTTGCAAAAAATACATGTCATTAGTTCAAAAATTATATTTGAATTCAGAAAAAGTCAACATCAAGGGTCTCTTTATGCTTCTGTCACGCTTGCACTGGAATAAAATGATGTATATAATAAAGATATGCACCAACAAATCAAGAAACCAACTGCCTTGAAACATTTCATGTCTCCCACTCCTCTTTTATCAGTTAAACAAAGCTGCTGTGACTTTTTTTTTTTTTTTAACATTTCTGACAGCATCATGGACTCTTTTTGTCTCCTGCCTCCTTCTTCTATACATCTATTTTTATGGTTCCATTCTGGCAGTAGCTTGAGCAGGGAAGGCAATTGCCTTCATTAAAACCATCAGAGAGCTAGGAAGGCAGTCAGAAGGGAGTTTTTTATACTGTGCCCTAATCCTATTCTCTTCGTCACCGCATCTCAGGATGCTGGAAGTACGTGTGTGTATGTGTAGATGAGTACATGTAAGGCCCTGGCTTTTCAAAGGACTCCACTGTATGTCACTGGTGCTGGCAAGTGTCGGGGTACTCATCAAAGACCTGTCCTCACTCTGCCCGCCTGGAAGCTCTTCTCTGACAAGAGTCCTGGGTCATTAAAGGGGGGCAACTCAGAAGGGAAGACGACGGGTGATAGCAGCCTAGGCTAGGGCAGGGGACACCCGCTTGGAAGAGGGGGACTGGTGACAGACAGACAGGCGTGTGGGCGGACCAGGGGTAGGGGTTCAGTTCATCGACCTTTTAAGTTCCAGTGACACGAGCCGTTTCCCTGACAAGTTCTTCCTTTGCTCTGTCAAATGAGCAACAGTCACGGCGCCTGATCTTACAAGCGCTGCAGCCTGCTCACTAAGATAAAATGAACTTTCTGACACGGCATCGACGACCAATTTGTCTCATGTTTTCACAAGGGCGAAAGGGCTGAATATTATCTCTGTGCAAAGAAAATGCAGTCAGTAAAAAAGTGGCTGATTGCCAGTGGCTGATTATAAACATTGCCTAGTTTAATGTATTCACATCATCATTACAAAGGCACTACAAAGTTCAAGTAAGCAGTTTGCTGTGCTCCAAAAGCACAATAAAACAGGTGATTTTTTATGGCTGTTTAATTCCTGACCACATAATCATGGAATATTTAGATAACTGCCAACTGTTTCCAGCAATGATGACGCACAGTTGGGAAAAAAAATGCTGTTGTTTTTTCTTGATGCTCTCTCGTTATCTCTTCCTCATTTTGTCAAGGCATTAAAAAAGAAAAAGAAAACACTTGTTACTAATCTTATATTCTTTATTGAAATGGGTTCCTTCCTAGAAAACTGTAAATGGGTTGTTTCTCTTTTATAGACAATAATACCCTTATGTAATGATAGCTTACGCTCTTTCTCCCTTCCACAATGATTGCCTTGAATACACAAAGGGAACAAGCATGAGTTAATTCATCAAGTACAGCCATTTCATTTGGTGTCAACAGATAAAACCCGTATTTATGTTGTTTGATTAATAATAACCCAAGTTGATGAGAATATGGTTTGCAAATGGTAAGCGTGTCACAAATTTCATGCTGACTTGATAGCAATGGTGCTATACAATGACAAAGTTCAAAGTTTAAATTTCTCACACTTCTGCAAAATGAGTTTTGCTAAACAGAAAACTTAAGACTGTAAAAGAGGTACTCTGAAGGTGAAGGAAAGAAATTCTTTATTTTTTCAGGTAATAATGGAATTCCCCTTCAGATTTTAATTTCCACTAGCATCAGACTCAAGGTAATAAAATCTGGTGATTACATGCTGGTTCATGGACACAGCACTGAATACTTTTCATAGCATATGAAAATACTCCACATGCTCACTGCGCACCTGACCAAAAGCTCCACAGATGAACAACAGTAAGGTCTTGTTCTTGAAATTCTTCCCAAATGCCAAAACCACATGCTGAAATTGGGCAAATGGTTACCTATGTAGGTGTCCGCTGATTTAAAACTAAACATTGTTATCATTTTGTGGGTAAAAAATATAAATGGAGTCAAGACATACCAACTTAGCCATACTACATGAATTCAAGAAATAATTTATGCCAACATAAATGAAAAATAATTCTTCTCCTTCCACTGTATGCATTTGCGCAATCCCAAGTTGCCACCTGTCCTTGGATGGAGCAAAACTCATTACAGGAATTTAACTTCTGAGGTTCATGCTCATGCAGAAAACAAGCTCCCCAGAAATCGCTTCAAAACTGGCCTCAAAATACACATTTACAGGTACTTTTCAAGGTGTGATCTATTTAATATTTTAATATCATCACCAATTTTTGGTTAAGCGATGAGAAAAATTCCAAGCAGGAACTTGTACTTGCAGCAGCCAGTGATGAAAAATACATATCCTCCAAGAAACCAATTTAACACCTTTATGATCGTTCAGGCAAGTGGGATCAATGCCCTGGATCAATCGCTTAGCCCATAGCTTTTGTTCAAAACCACTGGCTGAGATTAATGGGATTTTCCAGAGAGAGGGAGAGAGAGAGGTAGAAAAAGAAGGAGAGCCCAGTTGAGAAGGGGGAATGGAACTGCCAGACAGGGAATGAGAGAATGAGAAAAGACTTGGGGGAAATTGAGAAAATAAAACATAGTGATTAAGAGCAGATATTCCCTCCATTTCTGGCCAAATGTAAATTAATTGGAAATGGAGCATTCAGATGCTCCCTGACAAAAGTAATGTTTATTCATAGCCCCCTGCTAAGAGTAGAGCAATTATCACGCTGTGTTGAGTCAAAACAGGCCAACGCACGAGAATCTTTCTCCCCCTTTCTTGAGGCCGGGTTTTGGTCTAGTGCCACAAGCATTGTTAAGCTTCGTATGGTACGGTGGGCTTTAACGAGAGTACACAGCTGGATCTGATTTTAATAAGTAGTTCCATTTTTGATGTGGCTTAATGAACAGATTAATAGAATCTCCTTCTGTGGAGCCTTAATGAATGGAGAGAATCATGTTTTTTTTGTTTTTTTTTAAGCACAGGGGGGAGAACGCACACATTCGCAGACCGTGAGCTTATTTGCCTCAAACGTCTTGTACATAAACAATAGCTGTGCTTCTGTCTTTCCTCTATCTCTGTTGGACAAGAATCAATGCTGTCTCGGAGTACTACAGGTGAGATTTGAAGCTGACATCAATGCCTGTGCGTCTCTAGCAGCAATTCTTTGGTGCAGTCCTGTCTTGGCATCTGTTCGCCTTGAGCCAAACAGGCCCTCTATTCACCTGGGAACAGGCATTAATTTACCTAGAACCGTGCCTGTTGTTCTCAGAGTGTGGCAAACACTTAATTACGCCGTGCTTGACGGTGCACTGAAGCTCGTTTCCAGTTTAGTCCGCTGATTTAATTGAGGAGTGTGGAGTGACATCACCGGCATGTATTTCTGGTGATTTTCCTTTTGTGATTTGGACAAATTAGCCAGTAATGGATCATGAATCATAAAGTGGTTTAGATTTTTTACTTTGAAAGCACATGCAACCCTATTGACCAGAGATAAAAACCTGTTTATTTCTTTATTGCCATTATAATATTTTAACAAAGACCAAACTACAATGAAGGCAAAAAAAAAAAAATCAGGTCAGCATTTGATCCCATCAAGGCAGCGACTTGTTTTAGGTCAAACCAGCTTCATGCCTGTTGGATCCCACTGCAAATCATTTTTGACATCCTTAACTTCCACAAGCCACAAATAGAGTTATATCCATCAAGAAAAACAACAGACTGAGTGACACCCCCCCCCCAATGTTCCAGCTATGGTATGTGAACTGGTGGGAGGGCAGACACGGATGAGTAGTGTTCATGTTACAGACTATGTTCTACAATTCTATTCACTCTGCAGAGTGAGAGTAGAGGATCAGTATTCCCCCGTCTCACTTTAACAATGTCAGCTTTTGCTTATCATGGCCTATAGTCCATTTCAGCCTCGATCCTTTGGCTGGCAGAGTGATAAGAATGCTGGGAAAATGAGCAGGTGGCAGGTGTTGCTGCTAGTCAAGCGGGAGGGGGCTACACAGAGGCCAGAAGAATGATAATAGTGCTGGTAATGTATCCAGTGAACTAAATTTGTCAAACTGCAGACAAAGTTGAGGAATAAAGGAAACAGAGTCTATTATTTATGACACATACACATATTTCTTCCCTTTTGAACTGATGTTTTAGGCAACATAACCCATTCTGACCCTTTATACTTGCAGAACTAGATGCTTAACTGAATGGCTTGGACAGCAAGTAAATTAAAAATGTTATTGCTCATTATTAAGAGACAGATGTTAAAGGTAACAATAAATTACATGCAACAGAAGTCCTTGGGTGGATTCAAACCACAGGTGATAATAACTATATATAAAAAATGCTTGTTGTTACACCCTAAACTATACTTCAACAGTGGCTATTGAACCTTAGGTTGACACAAAGGTTCAACATAAAGATTAATCTGGTCAGGCTGCGCTACATAACTTATAGAAGCCAGTTCAGTCTCTCCAGTTCTCATTTTGTAATGAAAAATAAACATATTTTAAAGTTACAGGTTGCGACATGTGACACTTTATACCGTATATATATATATATATATATATATATATATATATATATATATATATATATATATATATAAACACACACACATCAGCACCTGTTTGTTGTATGTGTCTATCTTTAATCCAGCAGATCAGGTAATGGAGTATGCCTTTGGGTTTATCTCCAACTGAGCACACAGAAATCCTAGACTGTTATTATGTCTCTTAAGAGCCATTGAGATGCCACAGGCCATCTGTGAGCTCAGAAAATATCACACAAGATGCAGCAGGTCTTGCATCTTTCTTTCATTCCAAAATAAAAGAGATTTTGGTGGAAAGTCTTTCTTTATTATATCAGTTTCTCATGCTTGCTTTAAAACTGTCCATGTTCAATTCATTTGTTTTGCTTTCAGTTGGCCGCAGTATTTCTAGCTTTACAATAGTATATATTCACTCGTTGCATCAGGCAATGGAGAGCGCGTCTTCCCTCTTCCAAGAAAGTCTTCAGTACTCAATAGTGTAGAAAATACAAGCCTTTTTTTTTTACAGCAATGTAATCAAAGTAAGTATTTTTCTTGTTATAGTTTTATACTGTTTTTTGTTAGGGCAGCAATTATGTACCTAGCTGTGTGTATGTATGAAAGCGAAATGTTTTGAATGTGCATCTGTGCGTCGCTGCATATGCGCTTACTGTGTGTTGGACTGAGAGCAGAAGCAGTTTTGTGAGAATGGATGCTGCATTGTATGCGTGTGTGTCAGAAAGAATTTGTTGTGTTCCTGCGTGTGTGCCCCAATGTCTGATCGATATTGCCGAGGCACTGAGATTGATTGGTTCCCACGGTGACCGCATTAACGGACTCTGGAGGCTGACCTTTGACCTTTACAATACTGCGCATTCGATTGGCAATGCTCTTTACCTCTTCCCAGCACCACATCTTCTCATCCCTGTGCATCCTGTCATTCTTTTTCTTGTCCGGGCCCGCATTAAAAAGGGAAAACAAAAACCCAGCCAGTGATTGGGCATGAACTCTTTCACGCCCTGCCCTCACTCACCCCGTCTTCTTTCATCCCATACAGAATACATTTGTTCTGAGCCTTGTCGAGCCAAAAGGAAACAAGATGTGGGCCTAATAAAGCCGTCTAGCTTTGCATGGGCTTTACCTCAACACACACGGACACTCTGCCACCACTAATACAGGAAATCTCTGCAACCAGCATAATTAGCGTGCTTAATAAATATGTAAATAGTAAATTATTAATATAATGAAAGCTGCTTATGCCAGCGTAAACTTGATACAACAGCTATTACAAAGAGGAAGAAATAATGGATCATGGCACATAAGGTCAGGTCGTTAGCATTAGCCAGCATAATCATTCAAACACAACTGTGCACACAGTATAAGAGAAGTGTCGCACTAATGCAAGAGAAAGGATAAACAGAGTATCTCTGTGGGCCTGGGTGTTGCAGTGGGAAGATTGTCTTGTTTTCTCAAGGTCGCTGATGATGGCAACAAACACTCCTCTCTGTCTGATATCAGTGCAGGGATTTGAGGATGAACCAAGCACGCCCAAACTTTCCTATTCTGTTTTTACTTGATGCATAAGCATATGAAAGATGGAAAAATCAATAAGGCAAGAGGAACAGACCAGTGAGAGGCCAGACCTGAATTTCAATAGATATCTTTTCTTGCATGCGATGTTTATTGTTGTCTGAGACAAGCCTGTTTACTAGACATGCTTAAAATGATCTTTTTTTGTAGGCAATGTCAGGCATTTTTATTTTGAAATGATATGTGAAATGACTGAAAAAGTTTTTAATTTAATCTTGCAGGTGGTCCAGAAAAAGTGATTTGCAATAAATTTTCTTCTCAGAGAGTGAGACACTACAGTAAAAACTGAGGAAAAAGTTGTTAATGAGAAAAACATGTATGTACTGTTGC
Organism: Pterophyllum scalare; assembly: GCA_024447675.2. Classification (NCBI taxonomy): domain Eukaryota; kingdom Metazoa; phylum Chordata; class Actinopteri; order Cichliformes; family Cichlidae; genus Pterophyllum; species Pterophyllum scalare. The sequence continues at coordinate 31,135 of JAMQGT020001384.1, read as the reverse complement.
CTAATTTCTGAAGAAAGTTAATCCATGAGTGCATGACTTAGAGGCAAGGTTTTTTTTTTATCACTATTGTTTCCAAGATACCTTAGAAATAGATAACTTACCCGCACCCCAGCCTGCGTACACACACAAACACACAGACACACATATATTCATGAAATCTCAGGGCTTAGAGCTAAGAAGCTATCAACTAATTATCAAAAACACAGAGAGGCCCTAATCAATTATTCACATGAACATTAGACCACTAATACACATGCAGCCCAGGGAATGGCATCTCCCAAAAGTAACTCTTCCTCTTACACACACACACACACACACACACACACACACACACACACACACACACACACTTGGATGCAATCAAGTTAAGACCTACATAGTTACAAATGGGTGCCAATAATATCCATGCCTACATAAATATTTTTGTCTTCCTGCTTCTCTACTCTCCTACCCTGCCTCCTCCTCCATCAAATTCAGTGAGAAAATGCCAGCCAAAAGAAAATGAGTAACGCTAGTAGACTCTCTATAAGGTTCCTGGTTGGGAGGTACTGACCACAGAAATCCTATTGATCCATCAGCAACCCCTCACAGATTCCCCAAGCACACAAAAACACACACCCAGAGCTTAATCTACAAGGCGATTCCAAGGCATTAAGCCTCAGCCATTGGATTTTCACGCTGTGCAATCATTATTTGAGCTAATGCCACAATTTATGACTTGGTGTTTGTGTGCTGAGTGTGAAAGGCAGCTGGAGGGGATGCATATTATGCAGGGGAGTAAAAGAGTGTGAATATATGCAGGTATGGATCTGGCTTTGCTCTGAATGCGTGCTGGCTAAAGGTATGGCTTTAGATTTAGTTTAATAAATGATTCTGCCTCAGATGTAAATGACAGAGAGAATTTACACACACATGAATCTACAAACAAGTGACAAAGTAAAGGATAAATCCTTTTACCTTTTATCAATAATGTAAAGGCATCCTGTGGCCTTGTTATGCTTGTGTGTTAGCTGCAAGATTTGGGTCAATTTTGGCCCCTCAGAGCCAAGGGTCACTGCAAATCAATGACAGAATGACAAAGCCCTCATCTATAGGACCTCAGGGGGTCACTTAATGGTTTGATGAGTATGAATATTATGCAGATGATAAGCTATGAATTTTCCAGTCACCTGATCTCATCTAGTTGGTAGATTTGAGAGCAGCTTGCTTGACTGCACGCTTCACCAGCAGTATAAAAGTATAAAACAAGGGTATTTCTTTTAGAAGAATGGTGTTCCATCCCTTCTGCAGAGTACCAAAGACTTGGAGAATCAATGCAAAGGCATGCTGAAGTTGTTCTGTTGAAAAGTGGTGACCTCTTACAGACAAACCATCTTTGTGTATGTCTTAGTGTGTTTTAGTGTAAACGTTTGTAAGATTGTGCATGCGTGTGTGCAACTTTCATTGACGGACACTAGAAAATTTGCCCATAATCCTTGTCTGGATGTTTGGATGTTAAGAGGAAGGGAAGACAAGCAAAAGATGAGCCAACGAAGACAGGAGGCTGAAGCCTTCACCCTTTTGTATTATTCAGAACACCAGAGACATTCTTTTTTAACTTACGCTTTCTACCTTTCTCTCACACATACAGACATATACACACAGACACACACATATGCAGTATACCTTAACATAGCATTTAAGACCAAAGCTGCTTTAAAATGCACAGACTGACGCTGTGATGCTTTCTGTCTGAGAGGGTGGGAGACACATATTCCCATTAGTGTGTGACGCGCTGGGATGCTTTTTTTTTTTTTCTTGTTTTTCCTTGGGGGGTTGTCATGGGGCTGAGGCAGTGGATTTTTGAAAAAAACAGCTGTGAATCCACATTTAAATGTGGCACAGCTCCAGCTATCACTCGGATCACAGCCCTTGATGCACAAATTAAATATCTGAATTACTTAATTGAGCGGTTCCAGAGCTCTTGTGATATGTAAACCATCGAACTCCAAGGAAGACGGAGACATCAGAACCGCGATGCCGCAGAACAGATGGGGCCCCCGCTTCTCCCTCAAGTGCATCTCCAGGCCTTCACTGACAGAAAATGCCATGAATGCATCTGGATTTGGAAAAAGATGTCCCTCTGTAGCACGGCTGCTGCAGGCTGAGTGGTGCGGCTGCTCATGATGGGAAGTGCAGTGCAACATGTGGTGTGTAAAGCATTGCCCTAGGGGAAGGTGAGACTATGGCTTGCCACCTGAAAACCTTGTATTTTTCAGCTTCACTGGTTAATTTCTAGCGGTTTAATGGCGTTGTCGACACCTTTCTCAACAAGTCCCCTTTCGGCATATTTGGTTTATTGCTTGTCATTGTTTCAGCTTGCCTGAAAAGCCTTTTTTTTTCTTTTTTTAATCCCCCTCTGAGAGGGTGCAGTCCTAAAAGAACGCAGGCCTGTAATGGCTATTATTAGTGCCATGCCTTTATTTCACATGTATGGAATCATTTATCCATGGCTCGTGCCAGGTTTGTACTTATGGCTTTTGGGGAGAACAGAGAAAGAGACTGACAGATTGCGAGGTGAGCAAGAGGTAATGGTGTGAGAGTCATAAAAAGTCCCGATCTAGTATAAAAGAAATAAGAAGCGCAAGAGCAAAACCAGCAAAGAAAAGAACTCTTAAAGTAGGAATAGGGAACAGGTGCTTTTGTCCTACTTTGTCGACAGGGCTAGGGCCATTTTCTCGGCTGGGTTGGTGTTTGGCGTGCAGCCTCATTGAAATTTCTCGCCTGTTGTCATAACACGAGCACGGTGTCTAGTGTTACTCCGATGAACTGCACGCATCAGTCATCGGTGTGCAAATTCAATCACCCGCCTTACCAGTTGAATATAAATACTCCTCGACTCTTTAAGTGTAAAACTAGCCGACTGTGCTCCACCACTGTCTTATCTATTGTCTCCTGGACCTCAGCCCCCCCAAAGCTTCCCCACTCCCTGTCCAGAATAGATGAGCCATAAATAAGCATCAAAAATAGACATTGGGGCCCAACTGTTGACAGCCTTGTGACGAAAGCAGCAGACAGGCCCAACTTCTAGGCAGGCTGGATTACACGCAGATAATTAAGGCCACACAAAAATGGGAACATAAGAACCAAGGGGCAGTCTGTATGTATACTATTATTATGATTATTATTATTATTTTATCTAACCTAAAAGCTGGGTGAAGCATTGTGCTTTATAGTGCAATGTGGTAAATTAAATTATTGTCTAAAGAAGCTGCTCACACTTGGAAACATGACCACCTGATCTATAAATATCTCTTTTTATCATTATGGTACATGAAGTTAAGCAAGTTTGCTCAAGAATGTCACTTTGACTATATAGAACATATATGATCATATATGTTTAAACTGCATTTACCTAATTTGAATTAGAGGAGCTGATTTTGCCAAATAATTGTTTAATTCTAATAATTTAAACTGAATACTGGACTCTTTCAAACACTTTCAAAACTCTAATGCTCACAGAGCCGAGGTTCTGGCAAGCACAAAAGAGGGAGATGAATTAGCTGACATGTTTGCATAGTTTCAAATGGTGAATTTAGTTTAGAGGTTGAGGGTCAGCGTAAGGTTGCAGCAGCCACACCTCAGCCCCTGTGACCTCCAGGAAACCCTATAGCTGGGAACTATTTAGAAGCAAAATGCCAGAAGTTCTCCCTGTATATTTACCACTCGTCTGACAGCATAGTGCCACCCTATGCATCTGCAAATAACAATGGGCTGTTTTTTTATTTATCTTTTGGCTTTCAGTGTTTCTAATGGGAAGCCGTGATGGGGTGGAAAGGTTTCTGGATAAAAAGCAGATTTAACATGGCTCATAATTAGAAGCACAGCAGTGTGGGGGAGAAGGGAGAGAGAAAGTTGCTTTGTACTTTGGAGTGTGTAAAATGTTTACACTCCCTTGAGTTGATTTGTTAGCAGCCCAGTCAACTAAATCAATTTCCAATATCCACTTTGTTTACCCAATTTCTTTGTCTTTTATTCCCACTTCCTTTCCCTTCTATCTCTGTCTGTCTCTCTCTGCTGATTTGACTGACTGTTGCCAACTTGTGAAAGAACAACTGTGTTAGTTCGGGGGGCCACGGAGGCTAACAGCACAGCCTAGTCACCTGCGCCACTGTCTTAACAAGCAGCATGACCTGCCAATAAAAAAGGCTTTTACCCTGATCATCCTCAAACAAGACTTAAACACAACCTGCTCTTTCTCCTGCCGGATGCCCAAAGTGCTCGCAAATGCGAATCAGCCCGTGTTAACTTGCTCGAAAATGAAAAACTACAAGAGGAGGTGGAGGCAATTTTTGCTTTTCTTTGCTGCTAAATCAGCGGTGGGTTGAAGATACGAAAAATATGGTGAAAGGCCGAGACAAGACAGGAGTGCAAAAAAACCAAAACAAATCTCTTTTACAGGTTTAGTGGGGTGGTGAATATCCAATGATGTCCATCTGTCAACAGCCAAATGTCTTGTCAGTGTTCTCACACGCCGAGTTACATTTTCAGTTAAGGGTCGAAACAGTGGGGGAAAAAAAGAAAGGTCCTTGTGAGAGAAAGAAGTGGTGCAAGGAAGAGATAATGTTGAGGACAGTTGAGTCTATCATTGCTCAGAGCTCTGTAAACTTGTACTTCATGACAGCCTTTCATCCCTCATCAAAGCAACAAGTAGATGAGCAGACTTTGCACATGCTAAAACCAACCAACCCCCGTCGTCTCCTTAAAGCTGCCGCTCCTCTGGGATGGGCGACCTTAAATCTTCTCTTTTAACAAGTTTCCTGTTCTTCCTTCCGGCCTCCTGCAGTCCCCTAGGGATGGACCTGCGGGACCAGTTCAGTATTTGAAATGGCTGTATTTTGAAGCTCAATCTATCAGGGGATGTGAAAAGGACATCGGAAGATTTGATTTCTGTCAGATCAGTGGTTGCCTGCAGTCAAACAGACTAAGCGGTGTAGGCTGTTCAAAAATGCAGAGTGCTATGTTAGGAAATAAATATTGATTTAGAAAAAAAAAACAATATTACACTGTAAAAGCTTCAGACTAAGTACATCTGCAGGTGTCATCGTGTAACACTGGTCACAGCATAGCAGGATTTTTTTTCTTTTGCAAAGGTCAGAATCCTTCTGAGGCAAATACAATATTATACATGTATTTGCATGTTTCACCTCTGGGACCTGTGAGAACTATTTCAGAGTTTCCATGTCTTGCAGCACGACACTTCTATGTAAGGCTCATATTCAGGATGTCCAACCTGGAGCCTTCTGGGTATAGAACTGCCTCAGTCATGTATGATTTATGCTCTTTTTTGACTGACCATACACTGTGTCTTTAAAACAGATCCAAAAATCGACTTTTCCCGTTTTGTATTGGTAGTATTGAAAAAAAAAATCAGGAGGGCCTTTTTACAGTATTTATGAAAAAGACAGAGTGATGTCTTGCGTGATGTGATGGTCAATAATTTATGAATGAAAAGAGGCCTTTGTGAACCTCCACCACCCTCTCCCTCCCGTAAGTATCCCCCAAACTCCTGCTCCTACCCAGTGCTACTGATCAAAGAGATATTGTTACAACTAAAATAGCAACTTAAAAAAAAACACACAGGGAGCCGTAAGACCTGCCTGCAGCCAGGGAGACACACAGCTGAGGAGAGACAAATGAGAAGCAAAGAAAGAAAGACAGAAAGTATATAATAGACAAGTAAATGTGGATAAAGAGCTAAAATAAGTGAGCCTCATCTGCAGACTTCAACAAAAAAGCCTGTACAAAAGCAAAGGGGGTATGTTTGGTACTGTGCAAAGGGGGCACAGTACCAAACATACACTCGCGCGTGTTTTAGGGTGGGTTGTGTGTGTGTGTCATCTATCACCGGACAAATGCTGGACTGTGGGGGGTGTTGGTGGGAGCAGTGGTGAGGGTGGGTGGAGGGGTTGTCGGCCAGAATGCTGCTGCTCCTCAAATGAAATAATATATCTTTGAAAGCCTACGCCCCGCGCCAGGCCCTGGGCCCATATATCAAGCCCAAGAGCGTCTGGTGGATCTGCTCCAGGCCCATTAACCTTCCACCTGTTCCCTCCTTACACCCCGCACCCTGCCCCACCAACCTACCGGTCCTCTTTTCACCCTCCCCTGTTGTCCTTCACTGTGCCCCCTCTCTTCCTCCTCCGCCTCCTCTTGCCCTTGGTTGTTGCCTCTCACAGTCCCTTGTTCATCTTCCCATTTTAACCCCCCCCCCCACCTCCACCCCCACCCTATTTCCTTTTTTCTGTCCTTCTCTAGCTGTCTTTCATTATCTTCTTGTCATAGTTTCTTAATTTCTCTCTGGCACTCTATATCTCTTGTCTTTCTTTTTGTTGATACATCTCTGTCTCTAAACTCATCTGTGAATGTGTCTTCTTTTTCCTCTCATGGTCACTAAGTCTTTTTCTCATTCTAAATCCTTTAATCTGTCTTCTCTTTCTGGTGCTCAGCTTCAATCACATGCAGCCCTCTTTCTTTCTCTCTCTCTATTTCTATTACTCATTTAAACCTCCGGTCTGCTGTCTTTCCCCATACTTGGTGACACCCCTCTTCCTGTCCTTTCCTACACCTTCTTCTTTTTATCCAACATAAGGTAAGGATGCTATGGTGTGTGTTTCAAGGGTGTGGCGTAACCTGCAAAATAATTCAAATTCAATGGACCAGGGACACAATTACAAATCTCTGCCAAGTGCATGTGTCCGCCAACGCTTGCAGTTTGTCAGGATTGGGGGTGTTGAGAGGGGAGGTTGTTGCATGGGGGGGGGCATTGACCTCTGTGACAAGACAGACATCGCAGCCTGAGGCTCTGAATCTGTGTGTGTGTGCGTATGTGTGGACGGTGGTATAGATATACCACTTCCCAGGGTTCACAGATCACGCCTAAAACAACTTATTAATTTCCACTCAGTTATGGGGTGTGAAGAAAAAAAGAAAAGGTGCAATCACCGGTCAACACGGTGCAGGAGGAATATACCCCCTCCTATTCCAACACACGCACACACAAACATGCACATGCACCTTGAAAATAAAAGGCGCTTCTGAATAGGTTATGGAAAAAAAATATGGTGAGTGTGGACTACATATGCACGGACGGGAGCGAACCAGGGCTGCAGAAAAAGACCATCCAGACTGAACTTGTAAATATAATGTTACCAAAGTAAATTCATGTAATATTTATGGATGTAGATGGAGAGAAGGTTGAGGAGGGGGGCGAAATTATGCATCGGGGTAGAGTGAGGCACATCAGAGGACCTTACATTATTCACTCAGGTAAATCTATTAGTGGAGAATATTCAGGTGTGAGATGTGAACATCAGCTCCCCTCTTGTCCCACCCAAGGGATCTGTCATCTGGCATGATTGACTGACATGCAGCGGCTTAGAGGAGTCGATTAAACTGGCGGAGAAGAGTAAGCATTGTAAATAATTCTACTGCTTAAAGTGCTTGTCTAAATTTTAGGCTGAATTTTGTGTACTCCTGTAACCTTTTGAAATTTGTGTTTGAGAAGAATCAATGAACTAAACTGGGAGTAAACTTTAACTTAAAATAACACAACACAATGACAATTTGGTATCTTAATGGACTGGTCTGTGATGATTTAAATACCTTATTATAAACCCATCAAAATTTAAGTTTTGATTCTTTTCTTTTTAAAATTAGAAACAAATGTCCATTAGGTTGTTAAACTGTTAGCATTACTGCCTATATATCAAAGGAAACTGAAAGCTGAGAGCAAATGTGACAAGGAAGATGTGAGGAATGACCTGCAAATCTCCTCTCCTCTCCTCTCCTCTCCTCTCCTCTCCTCTCCTCCTCTCCTCTCCTCTCCTCTCCTCTCCTCTCCTCTCACTCTAGCTACTTTATTTATTCTCTTCTCACCCGCTCCTCTTTGTTATTCCCTCTCCTTTCCTTTACCCCCCCCCCCACACACACATTCCTCGTCTACCCATCTCTTCTCTCATCTCCCCTCTTTGTTTCACCTCTGTTCTCCTCGCCTGTCCTTTCCTCTCCCCCGCCATCTGTTTATCCAATATGGCCGTCCCATCTCAGCTGGGCGCTTTCCCAGGGAACAAGACTTCTAATACAGTTCCTCCTCAACATAATGGCCCTCGGTTCTGCTTTTGCCATTCCTGCTACATGCCGAGCAAAGCAAAAGAGAAAAAAGAAAGAGATGGAGAGGCACAAAAACCTGTATGGAGCTCTTCCAAACAACTGTCGCTGGACAGCTAGATAGTGATTCCACATTTGAAATGTCATAGGTATTTAACTCTCTTTTTTCAGGTGGATGGACTGAATATACAAATATAGTTACACAGTTTTTGGTATTTGAATTATCTTTTAAAAGTCACCTTTGGGATATAATTGAAGTAACATGCAGCTCACCTTTTATGAGACATTTGAGATTTAGAAAAAAAATAACCAAAAATGTCTTTGAAGTTGGGAATGATTTAAAGTTTATATAATGGAGTAATAATGTGGGGGGAAAGTAACAATGCCTATGAGGCAAAACCAACCAGTGAGTAATAGTATAGTAATACTTTGGCAACATATGGATGACAATCTGTTTTACACTGTACATTAAATCACAGGTTAGCATTTTGTTACAGTACCTCATTATATTATATTATATCCAATATCCAAAAGTAAAGTATATAGATTCACTTTAGTCTAAGGTTACTCACAAAAACAGTGTTGATGCAAGCTTCTTCTTTGTAATTACCCTGTAATTAAATTGTATTACCTGCCTATTACCTTTGTGTATGCACATTAATACAATGTTATTACAGAGCTGTAATATAAACATTTTATTCACTGAATAGTAGCAGCCTTATTGCATTAGATTACCTATGAGTGTTGTCTGACATCGTGCTTCCCTTTACTACATTAACTTCTGTATGCTGTGTGTTGACAAGGCACGCAAAAGCATTTGTTGTCCTGACACCAAACACACATGTTTTTATTAAAGGGTGTAGAGAGGAAAAAGGGTGGGGTAGCTGTGGTGAAAAGGGAGTACAGTTAGGAAGGTACGATATAAACATATGAATCATCAATAGTCCCTATCGCCCTGCTAAATTCTCCTTCCCATTGTGTTTGTGGTGGGAGTCAGGCTAGCCATCTTTATGCTGGAACAATGGAGGAGAGGGTAGCACCGGACTACAGAATGAGTCACCCTCAAACACAAACACACACACAGTCCAAGTACACATGCAAACACTTGCAATCTAGCATTCTTCTTTTCAATGAAAACAGGAACATTAGAGGAGGTGTTTTTAAAATGGCTGTCCTCACAGGTTTTACCAAAAAAAAAGGATGACATCATCTTTTCAGTCAAAGTGTTTAAATGTTGTCAAGCAGCAGCTTAAACTATTTGCCATCTTTTTAAAAGCCTGATAATTTACCTCAGTTGTGTACTTTAAAAGCATTTGTAAGACAAACTCTTACTTCTGTTACAAATTCATCTCTTTCAGGGGCAGTTTAATTTATTACAATTTCTTGTCTTTTCTGCAGCTTGCTCTGTGAATGCAGCATTCTTGGTTTGTACTTCAATTTTTGTGTTCTTCCTCTTTCCCATTTTCAGTCAGATATTTTTTTTTTCATGATTATTTAAGTGCACATTGATTTATATTTCTATGTAAAGCAAATCTTGGCTTACATTTCACTAAATGACATAACATTTGCTTTGATGCAGTATGTTTGCTTGGTCTACATAGAGAAGAGAAAGCAGTGTTGCACATGGGGGGGGGGGGCATAGTCCTCTCCCGGATAATTTGACATGTACAATACATACTGCATCCATAGCTTGAAATCCTTTCAAAAACTTGTTTGTTCTGAAGTTTTGTCTTCTATTTCCATCATTCCGCCTCATCTCGATTTATTTCAGTGAGAGAATTCCTAGAAAGCCCTTCTGTAAAATGTGCCTACTAACACTTTACCTATGGGGGCTTCATTGATCTGTGGTTTATAGGGGTTAATATCAAATGTGATACAGCTATCTGTGAAATCCAGTATCACCAAAAACCAAAATTAATGCAAAAACTCAAGACCAAGCACTGCCTGTAGCTCCCTTTAAAGAATAATAAAAAATATTTTACTGGCTTTGTTCTTTAGTGTGCACAAGTGTATCAGGGCAGACAGTGGGGTTCATGGCAGGACAGGGGATGAGAAGGGTGGGGGGTGAGATGGCAGAGTATCAGCCCAGTGCCAGCAAATGTCTCTGAACGACAAACACATTGTCAAACACACATCCCCCTCTTTGAACACACTCAGATACACCACATTTGATTTTGGAACATGCACATTCACATACAGTGGGTTAAGCACTGATGCACTTTTGTGTACACAAACCATAAACTACATCCACATATCTGAACTTGAGTAGATGCTAAAATAGCTATCAGTACAATTTCATTCTAAAATGCACTTCTACCCATTTGGAAAATAAGATCGACTCTAACTGTTCTACTTGCTTATTTGTTTTTACAGAAGAAATAAGCGGCCGATACAGAGACGACAGAAACAGGTTTCTGCACACGTGAGCAAAAATCTAATCTTTCAATGAAAACATAATTACAAGCATTAAAAATGCAGTCAAATTCTAATATAAATTCTAATATAAATGACAGAACAGACACAGCACACACATGCATATTAAAATTATTTCAAGATGCATGATCATGCACCTACACATTCACAAATCCACCTGTTTTCAACTCACTTAAAATTCAATAAAATTGTGCCCTCGACCCTGCCAAAACATTCCCTCATCATGCCACTTTTTTTTTTTAAAACTGATTTCAAAACCAGTGCACCAGGCCTGCCTTGCCCTAATTGTCAATGTGTTAAACCAATCAGAACTGAAGTAGGTTGGTGGCAAGAGCCCACCCCAACTTCTCTGATCCAAGGTGTAAGAAATAAATGTTCCTCCCGTCATGCCTCATTCCCAGAAGAAAGGAGAGGGAGAAAGAGAGTAGTGCACCACACTGGAAAAGAATAGGGAGTGCTCTTTAGAAGGTTCCCCTAATGACTAAATATTTATGAGTCTCAGTGACCGAGGCCAACTTATGGAAACTAAATCTTTAAACACTTTTTTGGCAGATGCCTCACGCACACCCTTCCAGCTTGGCTCTATGACCAGGGAAATTCTTTTGTTCTTACGGAGCTAATAATAGTGAAAGGGGCTGTGCTTTATGCATGAGTGGTGTCCGTGTCTTAATGTGGATATCTATCTATCTGTGTGTGTGTGTGTGTGTGTGTATTTATAGTGTATTTATAACTTTCTACTCCTGTGACAAACTTTTAATTCTACTCAGCTTCCTGTCTTTCTGGTCCCAGGATCAAACTCACATCTTATTGTCAGATCTAATGCTAACAGGAGATGTTGGAGGCCAGGTGGACTCAAATATGTCTTATCAAATCAGCAATCAGAAATTCAGCACTGAGACATGCACCGTTTACAGAAGGCAGGTTTATCTAAAGCACCATTTGCTCTAAGAAATATATATTACGAGCATCTATCGAGATTAACACTGTCCAAATCCTGAGCAGTAAAAAAAAAAAAAGGACAGAAAAACTGCACACCAACACCAACACACACATGGTCAAAAGGAAATTCACAAAGCTACGTTTACAGGGAGATAAAGGGGGAGAGCAAAGGTTGTGGGTGGGTTTTTTCTGCTTAATTTGCACAGTAAAAAATACATAAAAGGTGGCACCACACAACACACAAAGTGCACAGTATACACAATCTGCAGCTACAATTATTAAGTGAAGACAAAGCATTAAGCTCATATGAGTGAAAAAAAATATTAAAAACTAAAAACACAAATAATTTGGGGATAGTTTTTAAACTCAAATGCCTTTAAAATGCCTTTTAAAATGTGTTCAATAGCAGCATCAGGCAATGAGCTGATCAGTTTGGCTAGCCCGTGCTTTGCATATCCTCCCCACCATCTCCAGCATTAATCTTTGTTCAGCAGTCTTCCCTGTAGCTGTTAATGAGAAAAAAGCAAGGAGATGAGGACTGTGGGAAAATCTGTCAAAGCCGCAGCTAGCACATTATTTGACAATCCCTCTTGTGCTTTAGATGACCCTTCAAAAATAGGGGAAGTGGGGTAAGTACAATTATCTCTCTTACTTGTGTGAAATGCGGTCCCACCTCCCCAAAATCCACTGGGTCTTGTGCAACACAAGCAGGAGAGCATTTTTTGTAATGATTTGGAATAGAGCAAGAGGTTTCTCCTGCACAGAGCCCAGGTCATTTTCTACCTTTGTAAAAGGCACTCGGCTCAATTATTATCAAGCTTCTGTAATATGGGTAGTCATTAGGCAAACATAATGACAGCCCATTCAGCAGCAAATCAGGGAGTGACAAACACGAGTGGGTGAGATAATTGAATTAGGATGAGAGTGAGAGAAATAGAGATGCTTCACAATGGAGCAAAAATGATCATTCAAAGTTAATTGGCAAGCCACACACAATTATTAGCCGTGGCCACACCCTACGAAGACCCTTTGTGTGTGTGTGTGCCAGTGTGTGCTATGTATCTGAGGTAAATGCAAATACAGATCTCAAAAATGTCAACAGTGGGGACACGGCGTGTGCTAAATGTCAACATGTGTTTTTCAAGGACTCTTATCTGCACTGTAATTGGCTCAGTTTTTTAATATTACATTTTTTCATTTGTTCTTTTCCCCTTTGAAAACAAAATAATATTAAATATTTGGAGGGGATTTTGCAACAGGGCCGGGCCCATGAATATGCAGCTGAGCCTTTGGCGATGTGGTGTGAAACAAACAGAGAAAAGAATCAGACAAGGGGAAGAAAAACAGGTGAGGCACAGACTAATCAAATACCTTTCATGTCGCTCTGAACATTAACCTTCATTCAGAGCAAATAAAGTGCAAATGTGCAAACACACACCAGAAAATCTCCCTTGTGTTCTGTGATGAATAGGAAATGGCATTATCGCACCTTACAGTGAGGTATTTGTGGATGGTGGTCAGTTGTAATTGTGACAGACACAAAGGATGCAGTGATTACAAGGCACAGTGTTGCTGTTTAACAGATTTGGCAGATTACATAAACACTGTAAAAAAGCAGGGTTGGGAGGAGCGGAGGTTTAGGTTTACGCTGGGGATTGTTAATTCAACAGAACTTGGATTAAAATAATTTGAAATTGAAATTAAAACACAAAATGCATTTGTTCTTCTATAGTCAGAATATCTCATGTCATCACATACGTAGATCTGAGATGTATTCAAAAGGGATGGTATTCTGTTCACATAAAACCCTCAGACTAGGGCCTTGTTAATATGAAATGTGCCTGAAGCTCACAGTCAAAGTTTTCAAACCCACAGCAAAAAATGTGTCATGCACAGGGTAAATACAGTTGGCTGCTGAATTTTGATCAGGCAAAGGGACAGACAGCAGTGGCAGCAATGAGAAGACCCACCACTGCCCCCCACCACCACCACCACAGCCTTGCGCACTCAGTATTAGCATTGAGCCATGGCATAAAAAGAGAGATTAAAGGTCTGCTGAAGATAAAGGATTAAACACATGTTCGTGAACTGTGTAAAGTATTGTCAATTATGGATGGCAACATGGTGAAAGATTTAGCAGTGGAAAGAAATGCAGGATAATTTATTAAAGGCATGAAGAGTTTCTGCAGATGGAATTAAAGCTTAAATAGCATGCTGTCATAACTGATTGGAATGATGGACCAAACTATGAAAATGTGTTAGTCAAAATAAAATTTATGTAAAATAAACAGTTTATTACATTCAAACATAAACATAATTTAAATCGATCATGGACACATACCTTGAGTTCTCGGAAGAAAACGCTGCTGCGTGCCCACTCCACAATGGAGAAGAGTGTTTGGTCGGCCATCTTGCACATCAGGCCAAAGGTGTTGAGCTTCTCGTGTTTGCCCCGGCTTGCCTGCTCCTGCTGTAGATAGGCCAGGATCTTGGCCTGAACCTGTGGCTCATCTGGCTCACACTTTAGCAACTCTACAATCAGGTGTGGGAAGCTGGGTGGTGAGCCTGACTGGTAGGCGTCAACGTAGGCATAGCCCATGATAGATTCTGGTGAGCTGGTGTATGGGTCTGGGTACTCGGACTTGATGGTGCGTGTGCCCTGGAAGTGTCCATAGGCCGCCTGGTAGCCCTGCAGGCTGCCGGCATGTGGGGGCATTGCCATGCTGACTGGTGAAGTGACAAATGGGCTACGGTCGTAGTCTGTGGGGGGAAGGGCTGTGCCATGATGGTGGTGATGGTGGTGGTGGTGGTGACTGGTGTGGTGGCCAGCATGGTGGCTCAGTGGAAGGCCCTTGGAGGCTGCAGAGTGGATGTTCTGGATGGCTGACGAGATAGTGAGGTCAGTGGGTACAGCCTGCATCACTTGGCTCATGGCCTCAATCTTCAGGCCGTTAGCTCGAATCAGCGCCTTCTTTTGCTGCTTGAGGGCCCGGTCACGTTTGTACATTGGGCCGAACTTGTTGCGACCGCCACGCATGCGATCCGCCCGCACAGCTGACAGGCAGACAGGTGAAAAAGAGGACAAAAAAGACAGACAATTAGCTCTGAAGTTAATCACTCTTGACCATGTCCATGGAAGAAGCAGTGATTATATGCAATCCAAACCTTTTTTGACATTCATTCAAAAGTTATTTCATCCAGAATGATAAATCCATCCGGTACACAAACAAAGGGATTCATAATCCAAAAAGACAATAGTCTGCTGAAGATCATAAGTGCCTGACTGTGGTTATAAATAAAAAAGGCCTTTAAAATATCTTTCCACACTTATTTTTTTAATATTACTTACTTACTTTACATACACTTGTGGTGTTTTGGATATAGACTTCTCATATGTAACTTATATTTAGGGAAGAGTTTTCCTGTGGTTATTGCACTTGACATTTACCCGTTGACTCTTTAACCCCATAGAGCTAAGAGATAGCAACGTTACTCATTGACTAGAAACTCAAGCTTCTATGAAACACTCTGCTGCATGTTCAATATGCAACTGCCTGTGTCTGTCTACCATTCACCTATTTACCTCAAAAGCTAGATGTGGGTGTAATCTCACAGAAAATGCCAGTTCTCATTCCAAAATACAGTTTTAAAAATGCATCAGAATATGCAGTTCCAAAAACTGTTAAAATACCACCGTCAATTAGCAGAAACTTTTTCTTTATAACAAAAAAAACACAAAAAAACAACCCCACAACAAACAAAAAAAAAAAGTGTAAAAGCCTGACAATAAGTACATTGGGGTCTCTTTATTCTAGTGAAACAAACATACCCATGATGCCCCCTGTCTCCCCCCTCAGTGCAGGATCCTGTGGTGAGGATCACAACGAGTCTGTGCTGTGGATATTTATAATGAACGAACTGGGCACACAGTGGACTGCTACGAGGGCCATGTGTGATCTGCCTGACTGCTGCCATGGGGAAGCCGCTCTGCTGTCTCTCAGTTGGGGGGCGCTGGTGTTAATTATTCATACTTAATTACCTCTTACTCTGACGAGTCTCGCCTAGCCCAGTGTGCAATCAGCTAACAGACTTCTGGGGCTCTATGCAGCAGAAAAACACTCACTAATACCAACCTTTCAGAATACCATACTTATATTTTATTGTAGACTGAAAGGTCTTCCTCCCTTTAAAGAATTTCACATATACAAAAAGAATATGCTAATACATGCACATATATTTGACCTGCACATATGCACTGAGTAATCAGCTATCATGGCGAGTCAGGTTCAGTCCACTCCAACTCGTGATGTCTTGACGGATGAATGAAAGAACAGAAGAAGAAAATTGAAGAGGGGGTGTAGAGAGGGTGTGGTGGGGGATTGAAGTTTGGGGGTAAAGATGGGCAGATACCCGCACAAAGATATACATGAATAGACACGCACACTCACATGGACACCAAGCTGCCTTGGGAGTGATTTTAATGACCTCCGTCACAAAAAGTGCCTGTCACAGATCTGAGCGAGAGGAGCTGAAAGGGCAAACACACACACTCTCGCGACCACATGCTGCCTGTGTATCACTGTTTCATACATTCACGCACAGAAAACACATGCAAACACAGAGAAAACATCAGACACAGAATAGCAGAAAGAGGTGGGGGCACCCCGAGACACTCTGCCAACTTGGAGAGCCCCGTGATGGCTTAAATGGTATGTAAATTTTACACACAAACACTCTCACAATCATGTCCCAACACACTTGAGGTCAGCCTCATGCAGTGCCCACTCAGTCAGGCTCAGGGATTATCATGACCCTTAAAAAATTGATTACACATCAAAAGAAAAAAAGATGAAATCAGGAGCCATGTCAAATGTATCCATTATACATTATTGTAGGGCGACTTTAACTATTAATGATTCTCCACAACAGCGTAATTAATGAGCTGAGAAACTAATAGTTGGCCCTACTGGGAAAACAAAATTAAGCCCCAACTGCCTTTCTTGCCTGCCCACACCCACATCACATCATGAATATCAGGATCGGGGGTGTCGGTCCACCACACACACATACGCACACACATAGACTCTTTGTGTCTAATTAAACAAGGTGATTTGCATTCATGTAACACAGATTAATATACAAGGGGGAGGGAAAGAAGGGAGGAGGACGGCGCATGCCTGTGTATTGGGGTAGAAGATGAATGCATGTGAATGAGGTGGAGAAATGTTAAAGTGTTGGATGCTGCATGGCGTGAGCCTGTGATTAAAAAGGAATCATATGATGTCGTAACTTAGAGGGTTAAAAGTGTGGAAAAAGCTCACTCCATTAAATATGAACTTGTAAATAATTCCATGCAAAAAAATCTTACATATACTTTAAATCCAGCAGTAATTAAATTTCCTTTTTAACAGATCTTTGTAGACTGTTATAAACTTAAACTCATTGGCAGTGATGCCAAGAAAGTGATGTTAGTGTTGCTTCTGGTTTTAGTGGCAAAGTTTGGTCAAAATGAATAGTATGTAAGACAGTGATAGCCACCTAAAGCAAAAACAAGTAAATAAAAAAGAAGAAAAAAGAAAAGGGCACCTGTGCTGCACACAGAGCTTGATTGGTAGGGGTTGACAGGGGTTTGTTTGGATCATGCAATGAGTATTTAGTGCAACATAAAGGCAAGGGCAGAATGAGAAAAAATGTTTTAAAAAAATGAAACTGTAAATTAAAAAGATTTTAAAAATGCAAGCGGATGATACATGAAGAGAAAGATTCTATTTGATTCTAGATTATTTATATAGCGCCAATTCACAACAACAGTTGCCTCAAGGTACTTTATACTGTAAGGTATACCTACAATATTCTGGAGAATCAAGTGATCCCTATGAGCAAGCACTTTGTGACAGTAGGAAGAAAAAAAATTTCTTTAAACAGGAAGAACCCTGTAGCAAAACCAGGGCAAGTGAACCAGTTGGGGGTGAGGGGAAGAAAGAAAGAAAAGAAAGAGAGCATAGGGAGACAGAACAAAACACAGACTAAGGCAAAGAGAAGACAAAAACTTTATGAAATATAATGGCATGCTGCAGTGGTATATAAATACATGGGGAATGAAAAGAGGTGAGAGGAGAAGAAGTGCTCAGTGGATCACATGAAGGTCCGCAGCAGTCAGAGCCTGTTGCAGCATATCTAAGGGATGGTTCAGGACCACTGGATCCAGCCTTAACTCTAAGATCTATCAAAAAGCACTGCTTTGAGTATAATCTTAAAAGTAGAGAGGGTGTCTGTCTTCCAAATCCAAACTTGGAGCTGGTTCCACAGGAGAATGCCTCCCATTCTACTTTTAGAAACTCTAGGAACCACAAGAAAGGCTGCAATCTGCAAGTGTAAGTTAGGATAATATGGTACAGTACTACGAGGTCTTTAAGATTTGAGGGCCAAGATCATTCAAAATTTTTATGTGAGGTTTTTAAATTCAGTTCTGGATTTAAGAGGGAGCAAATGAAGAGATGCTAATATGGGAGAAATGAACTCTCTTTCTTGTTCCTGTTATTACTCTTGCTGCAGTGTTTTGGTTTAACTGGGGGCTTTTTAGGGAACTTTTAGAACAACCTGATTATAATGAATTACAGTTGTCCAACATAGAAGTAATAAATGCATGAACTATTTTTTTAGCATCAATCCGAGAATGGATGTTTTCAATTTTAGAGATTTTGTGCAGATGAAGGCAGTGCTACATATTTGTTTAATGTGCACATTGATGAACATATCCTGATGAAAAATTTCTCACAGCATTACTGGTGGCCAAGGTAATGTCAACTAAAGTAAGTATCTAGTTAAACACTGTGTTTCTAAGATTTTTAGGACCAAATATAATAACCTCGGTTTTGTCTGAATTCAGGAGAATTCAGGCCGTGATGTCTTTAATTAATTTGTGTCACCTGGCTTCATAGATAGATATAGCTGGGTATCATCTGCATAGAAATTAAAATAAATTTAGTGTTTTCTAATAATATTGCCTAAGCAAAACATGTATAATGTAAAAAGTATTGGTTTCAGCAAAGAACTCTGTGGAACTCCATGATTAACTAATAAAATTTAGCTCATTTGTATAAAAGGCTCCCCATTTAGATTAACAAATTAGAGTCTATCAGACAGATTCAAACCATTGCAGTGCAATTCCTTTAATACCTACAGTGTGATCTATGTAATCTCAGTAGTAAAATATTGTAAAAATATTGTGATCAGTATGCACATCAGATCTAATAGGATAAACACGGAGATGAGTCCACTGTCAGTGGGCATCATAAGGTCATTCGTAACCTTAACTAGTGCTGTTTCTGTGCTATAATGAACTCTAAATTCTTACTGACACTCTTCAAATAGACCTCTGCAAATGATCAGTTAGCTGTTTTACAACTACACTAGCAGTAGTTAGTTGGGTTGAAAATTGCTGTATAATTAGCTAAGTCAGCTAGATCAAGTAAAGGATTTTTTAAGAAGTGGTTTAATTACAGCCACCTTGAAAACCTGTGTTACATATCCTGTTGATAGAGATAAATTGATCACATTTAAAACTGTAGCACTAATTAATGGTAAGACTTCTTTGAACAGTCTTGTTGAAGTGGGGTCTAATAGACATGTTGATGAGTTAGAGGAAGAAATTATTGAATTTAGTTTGGAAAGATCAATAGGTGAGAAATAGTCTAAATAAATATTAGCATTTATTAAAGTTGCTGTGCTTAATGATATGTCTGTGGGATGATTGTGAATACTTTTTTCTCCAATGGTTAAAAATCCATCCATCCATCCATTTATTTCTGCTTATCCAACTCAGGGTCTTGGGGGGCTGGAGCCTACTCCAGCTGCCATGGTGCAAGAGGCAGGGTACACCCTGGACAGGTTGCCACTCTGTCGCAGGGCTAACACAGAGAGACAGTCAACTATTCATGTGCATATTCACACCTACGGGCAATTTAGAATCACCAATTAACCTAACCCCACAAACTGCATGCTTTTGGTCTGTGGGAGGAAGCCGGAGTACCCAACTCCACACAGAAAGGTGGATTCGAACACAGGACCTTCTTGCCATGAGGCAACATTGCTTACCACCACGCCACCAGTTAAAAATTTATTTGTGAAGAAATTCATGAAATCATCACTATTAAAGTTATAGAAATACTCAACTCAACAGAGCTCTAACTCTTTGTCAGCCTGGCTACAGTGATGAAAAAAGCCTGGGGTTGTTTCTGTTTTCTTCTATCAGTGACAAATAGTAAAATGTCCTAGCTATGTGGAGGGGCTTTTTTTTTTTTTTGCAGAGTAACAGACCATTTTTCCATGCCAAAATTAAGGTCTTCTAAAAGAGTGCAGCACTATGTTCTCTCCAGCTAATGAGTTATGTACTTTAAGATGTGCATTTGTGAGTTATACCAAGTATCTTGTATGCAGTGAGAATGTAACGCTATTAACAAAATAATCAAAGTTTAAGCAGCTGCTCTGCATTGTCTTAGCACATGGCATTAATGAAGATGGCAAAGAAGGAATCACTTCTTTAAATTTCATTACAGCACTTTATGCCATATGCTGAGAGTGTGATTAAAACAGTGGGTGGACTCATTTACATTTTGAGAAAAGTCAATTGAGCCTAACAATAACTTAAATGCAGTGTTGAGGCTGTCATTTTCAACATCTACTTGAATGTTAAAATCACCCATTATAATTATTTTATCTGAATTGATCATTACATCAGATAAAAAGTCTGAAAAATTGCATAGAAACTCTGAATAAGGGCCAGGTGGATGATGGATAACAACAAATTAGACTGTTTTTTGTGTTTTCCAGTTAGAGTGCACAATACTGAAAGTTAAACTTTCAAATCAGTTTTCATTCAGTTGAGGTCCTCCATTTGTTATTAAGTTAGTGTGAAAGATTGCTGCCACTCCTCCACCTTAGCCTGTACTACAAGGATTCTGACAAGTAACATAACCTGGGGGTGTTGATTCATTTAAACTAACGTATTCATCCTGCTGCAACCGGATTTCTGTAAGATTCTGTAAGAATAAATCAATATGTTGATCAATTATTAAATTATTTACTAACAGGAACTTAGAAGACAGTGACCTAATGTTTAATGGCTCACATTTAATTGTTTGGCTCTTTAGTACTGGTAAAACTAATATTTTTCTTTCTTTGTAATTTTTCATAATTAAAATATTTTTGTTGGTATTTCATTTCATTTTCAGGAAGGAAAGTTCCTTTTTTTTCTCTTTAAGTAAAAGAGCCTGAACTATATTATACTGCTGTCTCTGAGCTAGGGAATATCATGGGTCAGTTGAGAGGCTTTAGGGCTAAAGCCAGGCTAAAAGGCTAATGTTGTCTTACATTCTGAGCTCACCTTTTTGAAATATTTGAGCGCATAACAAATATATAGACCTAGGTACACGTCCATCCATAAATTCCCAAACTGACCAAACCAAATCCTTGTTCATCATCTCCCAAGTGTCCAATGCCCCCTGCATGTGTCGAACATGTACAAACACAAACACATGCACACACTGCATTTTTATAACAAGTACAACATCTCTGCAGACACCTACACATAGCCACTAACACACTCCAGCACATCACACATACAGCCCTCAGTGCTTATATCCTCTGATTTATGGTTGTTTAATATACAGGAATATTAAGCGTGCGTAGGTGAGGATCCCTGTCGGCTGCCGGCATATTAATGGGTCCCGCGGAGACTTGCTGACACCCTGTTTGTCATGTCGGGGCCCCGGCCCCTGCTCTGGATGCGCCCTATCCCATGCACACACATGAATACCTATGATACCTATGCATAAGTAATGGAACAGCTCCCTGGCTTCTACCGTGGGTACTGGGAGGCTGATGGAAGACAAATCAGAGCAAGGTAGATGGAGACAGGGAGGAAATAAAAAATTGGAACAAGAGGGATGCAAGGAGGAATATACAAACACTGCTAGTGGTGCTAATTTCAGCTGAATGGCTCTTCAGAGGTGTTGCATTTGGAGCAGTTAATAACTTTAAATTTTATGGAGGATCTTACAATGGAGTCTGGAGTCCAAAATGCTGATTTAGATTCATTAATTAAAAAAAAATGTCCACTTTAATCTGTGCAGGAACATGTCAGTGATTTACATTGCATCATTAAGCTTTGTGTTATTCTTTGTCTGTTAACATGTAATTAATATTGATACCACGAAACATAATGTACATTCTCCTTACACAGCACACAGTAAAACCGATGCATACTCACAGTATCGTAAATACAACTGTCTTGAATACATTCTTGAAGGAAATATTAGGCAGCTCAGTGATGCATATGATGCAAAGCAACTTCTGTATTAGTGAGCAAAAAGAAAACTGTGCCAGTGGGAGCCGTTCAGAAAGGGCACGCTTCATCAGCTTTAGTGAATGATGTTCTAATGGATCAAATCTTATTCTTCTTCTTTTTTTTTTGGATTTCTTATTGAGTCACTGCTACTAGAGACCAAGAAGCAAGTGCTCTTAGACAGCATGTGTGTTTAGTTAAATGAATGTGTGCTAGTCTCCATCATCACTGTGTTTGCTTGTGTGTGTTTTTATTTTTATTTTTCTTTAACAGTAAATCCCCCAAATATGAATCAAAATGATGCATTAACTTAATAGCCAAAAAATAGACATTACTTACAATAAATGAGAAGCAGACAATTTTTACAACTGATTGGATAGGGTTAAAATAATAAGGTCGAGATCACACTCATCCAAATTAATCTGAGGGTTAATTGTTGGGAATAAACCTGGGATTATTGAATCTCTATGAGCATTATTATAACTTTCATAGGAAGAAGTGATGGCTGTTTTAGCAAACATCTTGAATTTTAACAAACCGGGTCAGAGGTAAGTCATTTACCCTGCAGCAAAAGCATGCAGAGGAGAATGTGATATACTGCAGCAGTATTTAAGTTCTTTGCATTAAATCTGACGTTGTTGAGGTTTAACGTTTGTTTACGTGGTGTCAGGACAGCCAGGACTAGTCTTCTAGTCCAGGGTTAAAGTGATAGACACAACACTGTTATGCCACACAAGCAGCTGCTGATCGGTAACTATAAAGTCCATTACAATTACATAGACTTACATTCTAGAAACTATTCTGAACTTACAACAACTTGACAATAACAACAACTTTCCTAACATTTCCAAACCTTAAATGCTGTGTTTATGTGGTCACATTTTGAAGACGGATCTGCATAAATGTGACTGCATAAACAGATTTAGGTCCCCACAACATTAGCAATCCATGGGAAAACACACACGGACACACAAACCTCTTAACTGTCACCTCTGTTACACTAGACGTGAACACTAGAAAGTCAAAAATAAGGGCACAAAAATGCAGTTTAAGTCAACTTTCAAGTTTTCCTCACATTTGGTTTCCACTTGATACCCTGAAATCACATGTTGCTGCAAGCTGCTGTGTAATGGAATGAAAAGACTGCAATAACAAAGCACATGACCCCAAACCTCCTTTTGCTATTGTACACATTCTTTCAAATGAAATGGCAGCTTCTCCCTCTTGCCTGTGGCCTTCTGAACACCTTTCTTGGGCTTCTCATGAATATATGTATGTGTTTACCAGGGAGAGCTCTGTGTGTGTGCAAAGTGTATGTGTGTGTGGTGAGGGGTGTCAGCCGTTCTGTATGGGAGGTCTTTACCAGCTGTGGCAGGAGTCACCCATTGCAGCTTCTGGCCCCTGACAAAGTGCTGCAGGGCCCGTCTTGCCCCCGAGCTGAAAGTTACCGCCAGCAAAACAAATCAAACGCTACCCCCTCCCCACCCTTGTCAGCTGGAAAATGACAGGCCGGGACATTCTGCCCAGCGGCCATTCACTATTAACAGCAATTAATTACACCACACATGGCAGGTAAAGGGAGAAGCCTCCGGAAAGATTTTAGTTAGGCTGTCTTTGCTATACTTTCATCCTCTAAGGGTCTTATTTCTTTAACATATTAACTTTGCTTAGTTGCATGTGATCATTTCAGGGATCTTGGGATTTTTAATTTAGTTTAAATCTCCAATGTGGAAGAATTTTGTCTTAATATCAGACTGAAACCAGAAAAATAACGGAGTGCTTACTTTTATCAAAATGCTGAAAAGGTATGTGTAGTAATTCTGGACCACATTTTGACTATTAGCTTTAAAATTCTTTTTCTTTTTCACATGTAATTCGGGCCCCTTCAGTCACTCCAAACGTAATGATTTCAGAATATAACACATTCTCAACGTATGTGTGGAAAAACTGGTGGTTTGAAATATTATTTTTGAAAATCGGAAAAGTTTTTTTTTCTTTGCCTGCAGTCCTGTCACTTCTGAATGGCCATATTTGACCAGGGTTCTGAGCCGTGTTCAAATTAAACAAAGAGGCCTCAAAATGGCCAGCCAAAAGTATCATCATTACCATTCTCATTCTGCTGCCAAGTCTAATATTTTATCTATTACTTTCTCTGGCAACCTTAAGTGCACAACAGCTACCAGATCCCCCCAGCACCCCCTGACCCCATAGCAAACACTAATAAGGAATACTGGATTTCAAGGCATTGGTTTGAAATGAAAGGTTTCACTTCACAAGATTCTTGGTATAAAGCGGAAATTACTGAGATGTTCACTGTTAAATGTTTAAATAAATATATGCCCCCCTTTTCATACAAGCAATCATTTTGTCAGAGCACATATTAACCTTTTCTAAATGGTGGATATCTCAATGAGGGGAAATTATTTAAATGCATATTGATCATGGAAGAATACTTTCACTTCAAGTTTCCAGAAAAAGCTAGCATGGCATTCAATTGTGATTCAGTGGAAAAAGACAAGCAGTGTCATTTCACTCGAACTTTGGTAGAGGTTTTTAAAACACCTCAGTGCAAGTCCAGAAGCACTCAACCTCCAATTTGAGCTGCTCGATGTTATAATTTTTTCCCCCGCAACTTTCAGAAACAGTAATTGCAAACAGGCATCACATCTAGAAATATACATGATGCAGTGCACAGAATGCAAAAAGAAAGAAAGAAAGAAAGAAAGAAAGAAAGAAAGAAAGAAAGAAAGAAAGAAAGAAAGAAAGAAAGATGCTCTTCTATTTCTGCAGATGTGTACTTTAGCATTGAGATCATATTTTAGTGAGTGGTGTTTACTATAAAACCCCAGAATAGCCTAAATATGTGGTGAACTAGTCACGATGTTGTAAAAAACAAACAAAAAACAGTACTGCATAAATGCTATAAAAACATAAATATTCTGAGTAAAATATAATTTTAAAAGACTTCTGGTGAAAGTGAACCAGGAGGCTGTGTAGTGCCTTCAGTGGCTCAGCTGCTGTGAATGTGGAATGTGACTGCCAGTACTTGATAGGAATTTTGAGGTATTTTACTTGAGTATTTCCTGTTTTACTTCTGTTACGGTCTAAGAAACTTAAGAAAGACGATTTTCTTTTTCTCCACCACATTTATTCTATACCATTAGTTACTTAAGAGAATAGGATTTTACAAGATGATGATTATCATAGAGAAGACTTTTAACCAATACACACACTACACCAGACACTGCTGCATTTTTAACAATGGCTTCCCTGCAGTTTGTCATGTTTAAGCCAGAATCAAATCAAATTACAGAGCCAAGCATCAGCAAAACTTGCAATTCTAAGTTAAGGCAATAACATGGACTGTATAACACAAAAATGTTTTTGTACCTTCTAGCTTCATGCCAACAGTGAGGCACTTTTGGAAGCGGCAGTATGGGCAGCGCTTTCTCTGGGTCTTGTCAATCTGGCAGCTCTGGTTCTCTATACATGTGTAACGCTTGTTGTTCTGAACGGTGCGCTTGAAGAAGCCCTGTGGAGAGAACCAATTAAGACGTCAACCCGCTTGACCCCTGCAATGCAATGGTAATTGGCCCATTCACACTCCCAGACAGATGGAGAGGGACAGGCTTAATAGATACACACACACACACACACACACACACACACACACACACACACACACACATGCACAGGCTCACACATACACAAACAAGTTTTAAAAGCTATATGCCAATAGATGTGATGCTTTATAGACATGTGTAGATGCCATATATAAAACAGACCCACTTTCAGTTTTTTGAAAAGTTTTCAAATATTCATGTAAACTTAGTATTTGCAATATTTCTTAAGCATCACAAGGAAATTATTTATACATTTGCTTTTATGTAACAACTTAATTTCATTCTGCTTCAAACAAAAAAAATGTTAAACATAAATAGTCTGCATACCTTCTTCATACACTTTTTACTTAATAACTCATTTTTTCATCGCATTATGAGCTCCTTCATGAAGGGTAGAAATTCGAATTTGTTTCCTGTCAAAATTGCATTAATATTTTCAATATTCTGTGTTCAAGTAAAAGACTCTGGGAATTCCAGAGTAAGCATCTTTTCAACTCTGCACTTAATTATTGAAAAATACAAGCGCAGGAGCTGAAAAAAAAAATCCAATAAATTATATCCATAATTCACAGTTCTGGGATTACAGAGATTCATACCTGCAACATGGAATTTATTATCAGCAGCAATGAAAATCAAACGAAGGGAAGATGGTATTAACGTATTCTAGATCCATAACCTAGGAGGAGAATCCTTAAACCCAGTCTTTAAAATAAAATAAAAATAAAAAAAGAACCTGTGGCTACCAATATTTCACCAGACACAAATTTAATTGACAATCTGCATTACTTGACCTATCAAAAAAAGAAAAAAAAAGGCACCACACGCGTTTTTGGATTATCGACTTCTCAGTGCCAAGAAATCCATGCTTCAGAGAGAACTTTCTCGCCAATTTTCCATTTAGCACGCAGTGTGTGTTATAAATATCTGGACCAAACTGGATTCAAATGTGCTTTAAAAGACAGTCAGTCCATCATCTAGAGCACCCGACGACGCCTTGCTGATAAGCTATAAACTGAGCTCCAGTTTCTCCACTTCTTGAGGTTCATTTGTGTGTTTAGGGATGGCTGTGAGCAACTTTTGTTGCCTTTACAAATTTACAAAATAACTAAATAAATGGCTTGCTAATTGACATGAAATGAAAAATCATCAGAAATTGAACTTTTTGCTGTAAAGTATCTAAAATTCACACAAATAATGTCAACTTAAATATTTCATCACAAGCACACTTTCTGCACAAAACACAGATGCCAGGAAAAGTAATCTACTCTGTGCCAATACTGAACAGCAACTTTGAAAGAAACTTTTTTTTAAAATCCCTGTGAATGTTTGATATGTGCATTGTGGATCTGATCACTCACCTCTAATTTGCTGTTTGTAATTTCAGTATTTGAAGTCATGCCTCTGTGCTCGCTCTGCTAAACTCTCCCAAAAAAGAACTGCTGAAGCACGTAACCCATTTCAGCATATAATTTTTACTCTGACAGGTATGACTAGGTGCCGTTTTTACTTTATGCACGCTGATGTGTATGAACTGAAATTGTTTGTGTGCATGGATAAAGTGGTTTGTGTTTGCGTGTACACTTGTTGAGTGCAAAGGTGGGTTTAGGGATGTGGTAAATCAGTTCGGGAGAAGAATCTGTACATTTGTGTGTGTGTGTGTATGTGTTTTTCCTTTCTTTCGTTCTCTTCATGTGTGTATTTGAGTATCTGTGTGTGTCAACTCAAAAATGGAAGCCAAAGCAAACCTCCAGAAATGTGATCCTGATAGCGAGTGTGCTCTATTCACAACTTTGTTCCTGGGGCTCAAAGGGTGGAAGAGCAGAGACGTGAAAGGTAAAAGAATGGTGTAAAGGGTCATCAGCGGACTTGCTAAAAATTGTGAAGTATCTTCAAAATTTTAAAAATCAGAACAATGAAAAGAGATCTTTAATTCTAATAGTGCAGGAAAACTGAAACAGATGTATAACCAAGACCTGCTGTTTATGTAGCTTGGTTTAGAAGGCACAGTAAATAGGGATCACTCTGTCTGTCTAACAGAGTGTGTTTAATGTCAAAATGAATCTGTCGAGCACTGATGATTACACTTTTATGGGACAGGCCGCCTTCATTTTAGAGATAATCAATGACAAGCTTCAGGTAAGTATCAATATTATTAATGTTTCAACAAGGATATACAGCACTTTATCAAAGACCTCTTCATCTGCATCCTGCATGCTTCCATACACGCATGACTGAGTGCTTCAACTAAAGTAGAAAATGTGTGGACTAGCTGTCCCGGGTGAGCCTTTGCTGAGCCTGAAAAGCAGCAGAGATGCCACTGACTGCTCCCTTCAAGCAAATTCTTAGCATCTCAAGGTCATAATATGGGATAAAATCTATAACATCTGGTTTGAATAATGACCACATAGGCAAGAAATGTGCACCAGCGCATCATTACTGAGACCCACAATTTTACGCTGAATAGTGTTAACACAGAGACATTTGTCTTAGCTTAATTTTGTGCTGACAGCTTTACTGGTTGAGGAAAAAAAACTTGGGAAATGCCTGTTTGCTCTACTGAGGAGAACAGTGGAAAGAGGCAGAGAGGGACAAATAGATTGTTGATAGATCTCAAATTAAGCTTTAACAGTTTGAGTTACATGGCTTCATTATTAGCCTGCACATGGAAACATTTTGCTGTTGAGGTCTTAATGAACTTGTGATGAGAGTTTTAGACAGTAGGGTGCAAGCCTGTACAAACAGAAACACTACTATTGTGTGCTTTCCTTCGTGGGTTAAATCCACCCCCCACCTCCTGTGGTTGGTGGTTGCAAAAAAAGGGAAAAAAAATTACAAACACCCTTTGTGTGCTTTTGAACTCCTGCTTCTTTTCCAAGCCGTTCCACCCTTTACAAAATCCTCTGACACTCACAGGAAGAGTTTGTTAGATCAACTGTCTCAACAATATTTGACCCTTGGCCTCTTTACTGTTGGTTTTCCTGTAATGTTAATGGCGAGGAGTTTAAATGTTGCTCTACTGTTACACTTGTCGCAAATCATTCTGAAAAAAGAATTTCAAGTTAAATGCCTAGCATGCCAAAAAAAGGAAGTGCAGAAAGTGCACCTTCCCAGATGAGCAGGGAGGCTGATACACACTGAAATTTAGCAAGGAAATATTGTTGCAACGATGCACAGAAAAAATGTTTCTTTAAAGTAGGCTACCTGTAAAATATATATATATATATATATATATATATATATATATATATATATATATATATATATATATATATATATATATATATATATATATATATATATATATATGTTTAGACCACAATTTAGTCTGTGTGATCATAACAGTAACACATGTTGATACCCTGCAGGAGCTTTGTAGGCTAATATCCATCATTGGACATAAATAAATAAATAATACTGCACAACTAAAGACAAGAGTGCACCTAAATATTTTATACATCAAAGCAGTTCGTCAAAGGTCACCACAGGCACACAATACCATGCACACTTTCTGTTAATACGGAAATATTGCTGTAACAGTGCGACATTTGTCGTCCATTTAGGAAAATGAGGGCACCAACCTTGCAGCTTTCGCAGGTCAGAAGTCCGTAGTGATACCCTGAAACCTTGTCTCCGCACACGGGACACATCTCGTCCAGGTCTTCGTCATATGAGTAGTCCATCATTTTTAACTGAGGGGCTGCGCAGGACACACGTAGACACAGAGAGAAGTCTATTTCAGTGCCGGGCAATGTCTTTTCCAAAAAGCCCGCTTTCATCCATCAAAATGAACCACGGGGAATCGCGCGTCGCAAATGAATGAGATTTTTGCAAAGTTCTGTTAGTTATTATTATTATTTTTTTAAGGTTTAATTTGAGGAGGGAAAGACGACGAATAGTAGATTTTGGAATGAGTTGAAAGGACGCGACCATTCATTACTCCCTGTTCTTGCCCTCTCTTCTTCTACATTTGTTGCAGACAGGAGCCAAAAAAAAAAAGCTCATGAAAGTGAACCTCATACATATGCAATATGTATCTAAGTCGTGAAATCGCTGGGGGAAATCGAGAGATATTAGACTTAAGGATTGGAGGAGAAAATGTTACCGCCCACAGACAAATGAAGACACAGAGAGAAACCCTTATCTCTGCAG
This sequence comes from Pterophyllum scalare, assembly GCA_024447675.2. Classification (NCBI taxonomy): domain Eukaryota; kingdom Metazoa; phylum Chordata; class Actinopteri; order Cichliformes; family Cichlidae; genus Pterophyllum; species Pterophyllum scalare. The sequence continues at coordinate 1,498 of JAMQGT020001384.1, read as the reverse complement.
GCGAGGAAAAAACCATCCAAACCCAACTTGAACCAATATTATTCTTCCCTCTTTAAGAATCTGCCGCAATACTACAGGTCATTTAATTTGATCTGCTTTGTTGTGGTAAAACACTTTAAAAGTTCTCAATTCATAATTTCTGTGGTTTCAAGTTGTAATCATTATTTATTCCGAGAAGTAAATACTGGCAAAGGCTGGAAATGACCAATTATGCAATTTTAAATAGATGGGGAAATGCATAAAAGTTCCCACCCCTTGGATACCCCCTCCCCCCGCCACAAATTAATATTTAGGACTTAGTAGGCTACATATTAATTCGAATACATTTGAGGTGTACTGGTCTACCCCCCTTTGCCCTGTTAGAAATACTTACCTGCATAAGACTGTGTGTGACAGCGCTAAGCAAACAGGCAGGCTGACATTCACAACCGTTACAAAAGCATTTAGGGTACTAATCATAAAAAGCAGCCAGGATCAGAAAGGAAACCTCTCTGGATATGGCTGTAAAAGTGGAAATATTTTGTCAGCTACGCCTTCCAATGCCTTTACATGGGCTATTAGTAACGCTCTGCTTCAAAATCCACTCATCTCCTCTCCGAGACCTATTAATTAGACATGATTTCTAGTTTGTTAGCGCGTTGTCCTGCTGAGATCTGCATATTCCAGCTGAAGCAACAAGTTCTAAAGATCTTTTGGGGTTTTTTCTTGTTTGTTTGTTTTCTCCGGTTTATTTCTTTGCACAGAAACTCAAAGCAAACTCGATTTTTGAACTTTCTACTGCGTTAAAGCGCATGAAGGAGAGGATTTAAGGGGCCAGTTCTTACGACGCACCGCAGGTGCATATTGGACACATTATTAAAAAAGAGAATAAACGTTATCTGGGCACTGGCTGCAGTTATGTAGTGATGACGCAGTGGAAAACAGATAATGAAATTAACACCTCCGGGCGGTGTCGGTCCTGACGCCGGCAATAAAGAATATTTTCACTTATTTTCCAGGATCATATCCAAACATTTTCTGTCTTAAATTTTTCATTGCTGCGATGCTCCCATTATTTTGGACAATAAGTTTCGCATTTTAAGGAGTTGTAACAGCATACGAAGCTGTGTTATGTCCATAATACCAGTAAAAACTATTTTTTTTAATGTAAAGACAATTTTTTTATCATTCAGAACCTCGTTGCATAACAGACAGAGGCAGCTGTATCCTTACAGAGTGTTTGCAAATTACATTGCTTTAAAAGCTCCAGAAACACATCGGCCCGATCGTCAATCATTAACTATCCACTTACTCATACAATTACCGAAAAAAAAAACTACAAAATAAGTGGTGAATCTAAAATAAATTAATTTTCAATACGGAGCTACTTTGTTTTAGTTGTCTATAAAAAAATAAAAGAAAAGAAAAGACGAAAAGAAAAGAAAAACAGAGATAAGCGGCTCTCAAACAAGCCACTCCTTGTTTAAAGTGAGAATATGCTCTCAACGTCTCATAAACC